>CANNZV010002521.1:0-161495 GCA_947561585.1 Caprella mutica
GTGGATGAATTTTTCAGGTGGATGAATTTTTCAGGTGGATGAATTTTTCAGGTGGATGAATTTTTCAGGTGGATGAATTTTTCAGGTGGATGAATTTTTCGGGTGGATGAATTTTTCAGGTGGATGAATTTTTCAGGTGGATGAATTTTTCAGGTGGATGAATTTTTCAGGTGGATGAATTTTTCAGGTGGATGAATTTTTCAGGTGGATGAATTTTTCAGGTGGATGAATTTTTCAGGTGGATGAATTTTTCAGGTGGATGAATTTTTCAGGTGGATGAATTTTTTAGGCGGATGAATTTTTTAGGTGGATGAATTTTTTAGGTGGATGAATTTTTTAGGTGGATGAATTTTTCAGGTGGATGAATTTTTCAGGTGGATGAATTTTTCAGGTGGATGAATTTTTCAGGTGGATGAATTTTTCAGGTGGATGAATTTTTCAGGTGGATGAATTTTTCAGGTGGATGAATTTTTCAGGTGGATGAATTTTTCAGGTGGATGAATTTTTCAGGTGGATGAATTTTTCAGGTGGATGAATTTTTCAGGTGGATGAATTTTTTAGGTGGATGAATTTTTTAGGTGGATGAATTTTTTAGGTGGATGAATTTTTTAGGTGGATGAATTTTTTAGGTGGATGAATTTTTTAGGTGGATGAATTTTTTAGGTGGATGAATTTTTTAGGTGGATGAATTTTTTAGGTGGATGAATTTTTTAGGTGGATGAATTTTTTAGGTGGATGAATTTTTTAGGTGGATGAATTTTTTAGGTGGATGAATTTTTTAGGTGGATAAATTTTTTAGGTGGATGAGTTTTTTAGGTGGATGAGTTTTTTAGGTGGATGAATTTTTTAGGTGGATGAATTTTTTAGGTGCATGAATTTTTTAGGTGGATGAATTTTTCAAGTGGATGAATTTTTTAGGTGGATGAATTTTTTAGGTGGATGAATTTTTTAGGTGGATGATTTTTTTAGGTGGATGAATTTTTTAGGTGGATGAATTTTTTAGGTGGATGAATTTTTTAGGTGGATGAATTTTTTAGGTGGATGAATTTTTTAGGTGGATGAATTTTTTAGGTGGATGAATTTTTTAGGTGGATGAATTTTTTAGGTGGATGAATTTTTTAGGTGGATGAATTTTTTAGGTGGATGAATTTTTTGTGTGGATGAATTTTTTAGGTGGATGAATTTTTTAGGTGAATGAATTTTTTAGGTGGATGAATTTTTTAGGTGGATGAATTTTTAAGGTGGATGAATTTTTTAGGTGGATGAATTTTTTAGGTGGATGAATTTTTTAGGTGGATGAATTTTTTAGGTGGATGAATTTTTTAGGTGGATGAATTTTTTAGGTGGATGAATTTTTTAGGTGGATGAATTTTTTAGGTGGATTAATTTTTTAGGTGGATGAATTTTTTAGGTGGATGAATTTTTTAGGTGGATGAATTTCTTAGGTGGATGAATTTTTTAGGTGGATGAGTTTTTTAGGTGGATGAATTTTTTAGGTGGATGATTTTTTTAGGTGGATGAATTTTTTAGGTGGATGAATTTTTTAGGTGGATGAGTTTTTTAGGTGGATGAATTTTTTAGGTCGATGAATTTTTTAGGTGGATGAATTTTTTAGGTGGATGAATTTTTTAGGTGGATGATTTTTTTAGGTGGATGAATTTTTCAGGTGGATGAATTTTTTAGGTGGATGAATTTTGTATGTGGATGAATTTTTTATGTGGATGAATTTTTTATGTGGATGAATTTTGTATGTGGATGAATTTTGTATGTGGATGAATTTTTTATGTGGATGAATTTTTTATGTGGATGAATTTTTCAGGTGGATGAATTTTTCAGGTGGATGAATTTTTCAGGTGGATGAATTTTTCAGGTGGATGAATTTTTCAGGTGGATGAATTTTTCAGGTGGATCAATTTTTTAGGTGGATGAATTTTTTAGGTGGATGATTTTTTTAGGTGGATGAATTTTTTAGGTGGATGAATTTTTTAGGTGGATGAATTTTTTAGGTGGATGATTTTTTTAGATGGATGATTTTTTTAGGTGGATGAATTTTTTAGGTGGATGAATTTTTTAGGTGGATGAATTTTTAGGTGGATGAATTTTTTAGGTGGATGAATTTTTTAGGTGGATGATTTTTTTAGGTGGATGAATTTTTTAGGTGGATGAATTTTTTAGGTGGATGAATTTTTTAGGTGGATGAATTTTTTAGGTGGATGAATTTTTTAGGTGGATGAATTTTTTAGGTGGATGAATTTTTTAGGTGGATAAATTTTTTAGGTGGATGAGTTTTTTAGGTGGATGAGTTTTTTAGGTGGATGAATTTTTTAGGTGGATGAATTTTTTAGGTGCATGAATTTTTTAGGTGGATGAATTTTTCAAGTGGATGAATTTTTTAGGTGGATGAATTTTTTAGGTGGATGAATTTTTTAGGTGGATGATTTTTTTAGGTGGATGAATTTTTTAGGTGGATGAATTTTTTAGGTGGATGAATTTTTTAGGTGGATGAATTTTTTAGGTGGATGAATTTTTTAGGTGGATGAATTTTTTAGGTGGATGAATTTTTTAGGTGGATGAATTTTTTAGGTGGATGAATTTTTTAGGTGGATGAATTTTTTGTGTGGATGAATTTTTTAGGTGGATGAATTTTTTAGGTGGATGAATTTTTTAGGTGGATGAATTTTTTAGGTGGATGAATTTTTTAGGTGGATGAATTTTTAAGGTGGATGAATTTTTTAGGTGGATGAATTTTTTAGGTGGATGAATTTTTTAGGTGGATGAATTTTTTAGGTGGATGAATTTTTTAGGTGGATGAATTTTTTAGGTGGATGAATTTTTTAGGTGGATGAATTTTTTAGGTGGATTAATTTTTTAGGTGGATGAATTTTTTAGGTGGATGAATTTTTTAGGTGGATGAATTTCTTAGGTGGATGAATTTTTTAGGTGGATGAGTTTTTTAGGTGGATGAATTTTTTAGGTGGATGATTTTTTTAGGTGGATGAATTTTTTAGGTGGATGAATTTTTTAGGTGGATGAGTTTTTTAGGTGGATGAATTTTTTAGGTCGATGAATTTTTTAGGTGGATGAATTTTTTAGGTGGATGAATTTTTTAGGTGGATGATTTTTTTAGGTGGATGAATTTTTCAGGTGGATGAATTTTTTAGGTGGATGAATTTTGTATGTGGATGAATTTTTTATGTGGATGAATTTTTTATGTGGATGAATTTTGTATGTGGATGAATTTTGTATGTGGATGAATTTTTTATGTGGATGAATTTTTTATGTGGATGAATTTTTCAGGTGGATGAATTTTTCAGGTGGATGAATTTTTCAGGTGGATGAATTTTTCAGGTGGATGAATTTTTCAGGTGGATGAATTTTTCAGGTGGATGAATTTTTCAGGTGGATCAATTTTTTAGGTGGATGAATTTTTTAGGTGGATGATTTTTTTAGGTGGATGAATTTTTTAGGTGGATGAATTTTTTAGGTGGATGAATTTTTTAGGTGGATGATTTTTTTAGATGGATGATTTTTTTAGGTGGATGAATTTTTTAGGTGGATGAATTTTTTAGGTGGATGAATTTTTAGGTGGATGAATTTTTTAGGTGGATGAATTTTTTAGGTGGATGATTTTTTTAGGTGGATGAATTTTTTAGGTGGATGAATTTTTTAGGTGGATGAATTTTTTAGGTGGATGAATTTTTTAGGTGGATGAATTTTTTAGGTGGATGAATTTTTTAGGTGGATTAATTTTTTAGGTGGATGAATTTTTTAGGTGGATGAATTTTTTAGGTGGATGAATTTTTTAGGTGGATGAATTTTTTAGGTGGATGAGTTTTTTAGGTGGATGAATTTTTTAGGTGGATGAGTTTTTTAGGTGGATGAATTTTTTAGGTGGATGAATTTTTTAGGTGCATGAATTTTTTAGGTGGATGAATTTTTCAAGTGGATGAATTTTTTAGGTGGATGAATTTTTTAGGTGGATGAATTTTTTAGGTGGATGATTTTTTTAGGTGGATGAATTTTTTAGGTGGATGAATTTTTTAGGTGGATGAATTTTTTAGGTGGATGAATTTTTTAGGTGGATGAATTTTTCAGGTGGATGAATTTTTCAGGTGGATGAATTTTTTAGGTGGATGAATTTTTCAGGTGGATGAATTTTTTCAGGTGGATGAATTTTTCAGGTGGATGAATTTTTCAGGTGGATGAATTTTTCAGGTGGATGAATTTTTCAGGTGGATGAATTTTTCAGGTGGATGAATTTTTCAGGTGGATGAATTTTTCAGGTGGATTAATTTTTCAGGTGGATTAATTTTTCAGGTGGATGAATTTTTCAGGTGGATGAATTTTTCAGGTGGATGAATTTTTCAGGTGGATGAATTTTTCAGGTGGATGAATTTTTCAGGTGGATGAATTTTTCAGGTGGATGAATCTTTTTGGTGGATGAATCTTTTTGGTGGATGAATTTTTTAGGCGGATGAATTTTTTAGGTGGATGAATTTTTTAGGTGGATGAATTTTTTAGGTGGATGAATTTTTCAGGTGGATGAATTTTTCAGGTGGATGAATTTTTCAGGTGGATGAATTTTTCAGGTGGATGAATTTTTCAGGTGGATGAATTTTTCAGATGGATGAATTTTTTAGGTGGATGAATTTTTTAGGTGGATGAATTTTTTAGGTGGATGAATTTTTTAGGTGGATGAATTTTATAGGTGGATGAATTTTTCAGGTGGATGAATTTTTTAGGTGGATGAATTTTTCAGGTGGATGAATTTTTCAGGTGGATGAATTTTTTAGGTGGATGAATTTTTTAGGTGGATGAATTTTTTAGGTGGATGAATTTTTTAGGTGGATGAATTTTTTAAGTGGATGAATTTTTTAGGTGGATGAATTTTTTAGGTGGATGAATTTTTTAGGTGGATGAATTTTTTAGGTGGATGAATTTTTTAGGTGGATGAATTTTTTAGGTGGATGAATTTTTTAGGTGGATGAATTTTTTAGGTGGATGAATTTTTTAGGTGGATGAATTTTTTAGGTGGATGAATTTTTTAGGTGGATGAATTTTTTAAGTGGATGAATTTTTTAGGTGGATGAATTTTTTAAGTGGATGAATTTTTTAAGTGGATGAATTTTTTAGGTGGATGAATTTTTTATGTGGATGAATTTTTTAGGTGGATGAATTTTTTAGGTGGATGAATTTTTTATGTGGATGAATTTTTTAGGTGGATGAATTTTTTATGTGGATGAATTTTTTAGGTGGATGAATTTTTTATGTGGATGAATTTTTTGTGTGGATGAATTTTTTATGTGGATGAATTTTTTAGGTGGATGATTTTTTTAGGTGGATGAATTTTTTAGGTGGATGAATTTTTTAGGTGGATGAATTTTTTAGGTGGATGAATTTTTTAGGTGGATGAATTTTTTAGGTGGATGAATTTTTTAGGTGGATGAATTTTTTAGGTGGATGAATTTTTCAGGTGGATGAATTTTTCAGGTGGATGAATTTTTCAGGTGGATGAATTTTTCAGGTGGATGAATTTTTCAGGTGGATGGATTTTTCAGGTGGATGAATTTTTCAGGTGGATGAATTTTTCAGGTGGATGAATTTTTCAGGTGGATGAATTTTTCAGGTGGATGAATTTTTCAGGTGGATGAATTTTTCAGGTGGATGAATTTTTTAGGCGGATGAATTTTTTAGGCGGATGAATTTTTTAGGTGGATGAATTTTTCAGGTGGATGAATTTTTTAGGTGGATGAATTTTTCAGGTGGATGAATTTTTCAGGTGGATGAATTTTTCAGGTGGATGAATTTTTCAGGTGGATGAATTTTTCAGGTGGATGAATTTTTCAGGTGGATGAATTTTTCAGGTGGATGAATTTTTCAGGTGGATGAATTTTTCAGGTGGATGAATTTTTCGGGTGGATGAATTTTTCAGGTGGATGAATTTTTCAGGTGGATGAATTTTTCAGGTGGATGAATTTTTCAGGTGGATGAATTTTTCAGGTGGATGAATTTTTCAGGTGGATGAATTTTTCAGGTGGATGAATTTTTCAGGTGGATGAATTTTTCAGGTGGATGAATTTTTCAGGTGGATGAATTTTTCAGGTGGATGAATTTTTTAGGCGGATGAATTTTTTAGGTGGATGAATTTTTTAGGTGGATGAATTTTTCAGGTGGATGAATTTTTCAGGTGGATGAATTTTTCAGGTGGATGAATTTTTCAGGTGGATGAATTTTTCAGGTGGATGAATTTTTCAGGTGGATGAATTTTTCAGGTGGATGAATTTTTCAGGTGGATGAATTTTTCAGGTGGATGAATTTTTCAGGTGGATGAATTTTTCAGGTGGATGAATTTTTCAGGTGGATGAATTTTTCAGGTGGATGAATTTTTCAGGTGGATGAATTTTTTAGGTGGATGAATTTTTTAGGTGGATGAATTTTTTAGGTGGATGAATTTTTTAGGTGGATGAATTTTTTAGGTGGATGAATTTTTTAGGTGGATGAATTTTTTAGGTGGATGAATTTTTTAGGTGGATGAATTTTTTAGGTGGATGAATTTTTTAGGTGGATGAATTTTTTAGGTGTATAAATTTTTTAGGTGGATGAGTTTTTTAGGTGGATGAGTTTTTTAGGTGGATGAATTTTTTAGGTGGATGAATTTTTTAGGTGCATGAATTTTTTAGGTGGATGAATTTTTCAAGTGGATGAATTTTTTAGGTGGATGAATTTTTTAGGTGGATGAATTTTTTAGGTGGATGATTTTTTTAGGTGGATGAATTTTTTAGGTGGATGAATTTTTTAGGTGGATGAATTTTTTAGGTGGATGAATTTTTTAGGTGGATGAATTTTTTAGGTGGATGAATTTTTTAGGTGGATGAATTTTTTGTGTGGATGAATTTTTTAGGTGGATGAATTTTTTAGGTGGATGAATTTTTTAGGTGGATGAATTTTTTAGGTGGATGAATTTTTTAGGTGGATGAATTTTTAAGGTGGATGAATTTTTTAGGTGGATGAATTTTTTAGGTGGATGAATTTTTTAGGTGGATGAATTTTTTAGGTGGATGAATTTTTTAGGTGGATGAATTTTTTAGGTGGATGAATTTTTTAGGTGGATTAATTTTTTAGGTGGATGAATTTTTTAGGTGGATGAATTTCTTAGGTGGATGAGTTTTTTAGGTGGATGAATTTTTTAGGTGGATGATTTTTTTAGGTGGATGAATTTTTTAGGTGGATGAATTTTTTAGGTGGATGAGTTTTTTAGGTGGATGAATTTTTTAGGTGGATGAATTTTTTAGGTCGATGAATTTTTTAGGTGGATGAATTTTTTAGGTGGATGATTTTTTTAGGTGGATGAATTTTTTAGGTGGATGAATTTTTCAGGTGGATGAATTTTGTATGTGGATGAATTTTTTATGTGGATGAATTTTTTATGTGGATGAATTTTGTATGTGGATGAATTTTGTATGTGGATGAATTTTTTATGTGGATGAATTTTTTATGTGGATGAATTTTTCAGGTGGATGAATTTTTCAGGTGGATGAATTTTTCAGGTGGATGAATTTTTCAGGTGGATGAATTTTTCAGGTGGATGAATTTTTCAGGTGGATCAATTTTTTAGGTGGATGAATTTTTTAGGTGGATGATTTTTTTAGGTGGATGAATTTTTTAGGTGGATGAATATTTTAGGTGGATGATTTTTTTAGGTGGATGATTTTTTTAGATGGATGATTTTTTTAGGTGGATGAATTTTTTAGGTGGATGAATTTTTTAGGTGGATGAATTTTTAGGTGGATGAATTTTTTAGGTGGATGAATTTTTAAGGTGGATGATTTTTTTAGGTGGATGAATTTTTTAGGTGGATGAATTTTTTAGGTGGATGAATTTTTTAGGTGGATGAATTTTTTAGGTGGATGAATTTTTTAGGTGGATGAATTTTTTAGGTGGATTAATTTTTTAGGTGGATGAATTTTTTAGGTGGATGAATTTTTTAGGTGGATGAATTTTTTAGGTGGATGAATTTTTTAGGTGGATGAGTTTTTTAGGTGGATGAATTTTTTAGGTGGATGAGTTTTTTAGGTGGATGAATTTTTTAGGTGGATGAATTTTTTAGGTGCATGAATTTTTTAGGTGGATGAATTTTTCAAGTGGATGAATTTTTTAGGTGGATGAATTTTTTAGGTGGATGAATTTTTTAGGTGGATGAGTTTTTTAGGTGGATGAATTTTTTAGGTGGATGAATTTTTTAGGTGGATGAATTTTTTAGGTGGATGAATTTTTTAGGTGGATGATTTTTTTAGGTGGATGAATTTTTCAGGTGGATGAATTTTTTAGGTGGATGAATTTTGTATGTGGATGAATTTTTTATGTGGATGAATTTTGTATGTGGATGAATTTTGTATGTGGATGAATTTTTTATGTGGATGAATTTTTTATGTGGATGAATTTTTCAGGTGGATGAATTTTTCAGGTGGATGAATTTTTCAGGTGGATGAATTTTTCAGGTGGATGAATTTTTCAGGTGGATGAATTTTTCAGGTGGATCAATTTTTTAGGTGGATCAATTTTTTAGGTGGATGATTTTTTTAGGTGGATGAATTTTTTAGGTGGATGAATATTTTAGGTGGATGATTTTTTTAGGTGGATGATTTTTTTAGATGGATGATTTTTTTAGGTGGATGAATTTTTTAGGTGGATGAATTTTTTAGGTGGATGAATTTTTAGGTGGATGAATTTTTTAGGTGGATGAATTTTTTAGGTGGATGATTTTTTTAGGTGGATGAATTTTTTAGGTGGATGAATTTTTTAGGTGGATGAATTTTTTAGGTGGATGAATTTTTTAGGTGGATGAATTTTTTAGGTGGATGAATTTTTTAGGTGGATTAATTTTTTAGGTGGATGAATTTTTTAGGTGGATGAATTTTTTAGGTGGATGAATTTTTTAGGTGGATGAATTTTTTAGGTGGATGAGTTTTTTAGGTGGATGAATTTTTTAGGTGGATGAGTTTTTTAGGTGGATGAATTTTTTAGGTGGATGAATTTTTTAGGTGCATGAATTTTTTAGGTGGATGAATTTTTCAAGTGGATGAATTTTTTAGGTGGATGAATTTTTTAGGTGGATGAATTTTTTAGGTGGATGAGTTTTTTAGGTGGATGAATTTTTTAGGTGGATGAATTTTTTAGGTGGATGAATTTTTTAGGTGGATGAATTTTTTAGGTGGATGATTTTTTTAGGTGGATGAATTTTTCAGGTGGATGAATTTTTTAGGTGGATGAATTTTGTATGTGGATGAATTTTTTATGTGGATGAATTTTGTATGTGGATGAATTTTGTATGTGGATGAATTTTTTATGTGGATGAATTTTTTATGTGGATGAATTTTTCAGGTGGATGAATTTTTCAGGTGGATGAATTTTTCAGGTGGATGAATTTTTCAGGTGGATGAATTTTTCAGGTGGATGAATTTTTCAGGTGGATGAATTTTTCAGGTGGATCAATTTTTTAGGTGGATGAATTTTTTAGGTGGATGATTTTTTTAGGTGGATGAATTTTTTAGGTGGATGAATTTTTTAGGTGGATGATTTTTTTAGGTGGATGATTTTTTTAGATGGATGATTTTTTTAGGTGGATGAATTTTTTAGGTGGATGAATTTTTTAGGTGGATGAATTTTTAGGTGGATGAATATTTTAGGTGGATGAATTTTTTAGGTGGATGATTTTTTTAGGTGGATGAATTTTTTAGGTGGATGAATTTTTTAGGTGGATGAATTTTTTAGGTGGATGAATTTTTTAGGTGGATGAATTTTTTAGGTGGATGAATTTTTTAGGTGGATGAATTTTTTAGGTGGATTAATTTTTTAGGTGGATGAATTTTTTAGGTGGATGAATTTTTTAGGTGGATGAATTTTTTAGGTGGATGAATTTTTTAGGTGGATGAGTTTTTTAGGTGGATGAATTTTTTAGGTGGATGAGTTTTTTAGGTGGATGAATTTTTTAGGTGGATGAATTTTTTAGGTGCATGAATTTTTTAGGTGGATGAATTTTTCAAGTGGATGAATTTTTTAGGTGGATGAATTTTTTAGGTGGATGAATTTTTTAGGTGGATGATTTTTTTAGGTGGATGAATTTTTTAGGTGGATGAATTTTTTAGGTGGATGAATTTTTTAGGTGGATGAATTTTTTAGGTGGATGAATTTTTCAGGTGGATGAATTTTTCAGGTGGATGAATTTTTTAGGTGGATGAATTTTTCAGGTGGATGAATTTTTTCAGGTGGATGAATTTTTCAGGTGGATGAATTTTTCAGGTGGATGAATTTTTCAGGTGGATGAATTTTTCAGGTGGATGAATTTTTCAGGTGGATGAATTTTTCAGGTGGATGAATTTTTCAGGTGGATGAATTTTTCAGGTGGATTAATTTTTCAGGTGGATGAATTTTTCAGGTGGATGAATTTTTCAGGTGGATGAATTTTTCAGGTGGATGAATTTTTCAGGTGGATGAATTTTTCAGGTGGATGAATTTTTCAGGTGGATGAATCTTTTTGGTGGATGAATCTTTTTGGTGGATGAATTTTTTAGGCGGATGAATTTTTTAGGTGGATGAATTTTTTAGGTGGATGAATTTTTCAGGTGGATGAATTTTTCAGGTGGATGAATTTTTCAGGTGGATGAATTTTTCAGGTGGATGAATTTTTCAGGTGGATGAATTTTTCAGATGGATGAATTTTTTAGGTGGATGAATTTTTTAGGTGGATGAATTTTTTAGGTGGATGAATTTTTTAGGTGGATGAATTTTATAGGTGGATGAATTTTTCAGGTGGATGAATTTTTTAGGTGGATGAATTTTTCAGGTGGATGAATTTTTCAGGTGGATGAATTTTTTAGGTGGATGAATTTTTTAGGTGGATGAATTTTTTAGGTGGATGAATTTTTTAGGTGGATGAATTTTTTAAGTGGATGAATTTTTTAGGTGGATGAATTTTTTAGGTGGATGAATTTTTTAGGTGGATGAATTTTTTAGGTGGATGAATTTTTTAGGTGGATGAATTTTTTAGGTGGATGAATTTTTTAGGTGGATGAATTTTTTAGGTGGATGAATTTTTTAGGTGGATGAATTTTTTAGGTGGATGAATTTTTTAGGTGGATGAATTTTTTAAGTGGATGAATTTTTTAGGTGGATGAATTTTTTAAGTGGATGAATTTTTTAGGTGGATGAATTTTTTATGTGGATGAATTTTTTAGGTGGATGAATTTTTTAGGTGGATGAATTTTTTAGGTGGATGAATTTTTTAGGTGGATGAATTTTTTAGGTGGATGAATTTTTTAGGTGGATGAATTTTTTAGGTGGATGAATTTTTTAGGTGGATGAATTTTTTAGGTGGATGAATTTTTTAGGTGGATGAATTTTTTAGGTGGATGAATTTTTTAGGTGGATGATTTTTTTAGGTGGATGAATTTTTTAGGTGGATGAATTTTTTAGGTGGATGAATTTTTTAGGTGGATGAATTTTTTAGGTGGATGAATTTTTTAGGTGGATGAATTTTTTAGGTGGATGAATTTTTTAGGTGGATGAATTTTTTAGGTGGATGAATTTTTTAGGTGGATGAATTTTTTAGGTGGATGAATTTTTTAGGTGGATGAGTTTTTAAGGTGGATGAGTTTTTTAGGTGGATGAATTTTTTAGGTGGATGAATTTTTTAGGTGGATGAATTTTTCAGGTGGATGAATTTTTCAGGTGGATGAATTTTTCAGGTGGATGAATTTTTCAGGTGGATGAATTTTTTAGGCGGATGAATTTTTTAGGCGGATGAATTTTTTAGGTGGATGAATTTTTTAGGAGGATAAATTTTTAAGGTGGATGAGTTTTTTAGGTGGATGAATTTTTTAGGTGGATGAATTTTTTAGGTGGATGAATTTTTTAGGTGGATGAATTTTTCAGGTGGATGAATTTTTTAGGTGGATGAATTTTTTAGGTGGATGAATTTTTTAGGTGGATGAATTTTTTAGGTGGATGAATTTTTTAGGTGGATGAATTTTTCAGGTGGAGGAATTTTTCAGGTGGAGGAATTTTTCAGGTGGATGAATTTTTCAGGTGGATGAATTTTTCAGGTGGATGAATTTTTCAGGTGGATGAATTTTTCAGGTGGATGAATTTTTCAGGTGGATGAATTTTTCAGGTGGATGAATTTTTCAGGTGGATGAATTTTTCAGGTGGATGAATTTTTCAGGTGGATGAATTTTTTAGGTGGATGAATTTTTTAGGTGGATGAATTTTTTAGGTGGATGAATTTTTTAGGTGGATGAATTTTTTAGGTGGATGAATTTTTCAGGTGGATGAATTTATCAGGTGGAGGAATTTTTCAGGTGGAGGAATTTTTCAGGTGGATGAATTTTTCAGGTGGATGAATTTTTCAGGTGGATGAATTTTTCAGGTGGATGAGTTTTTCAGGTGGATGAATTTTTCAGGTGGATGAATTTTTCAGGTGGATGAATTTTTCAGGTGGATGAATTTTTCAGGTGGATGAATTTTTCAGGTGGATGAATTTTTCAGGTGGGATGAATTTTTCAGGTGGATGAATTTTTCAGGTGGATGAATTTTTCAGGTGGATGAATTTTTCAGGTGGATGAATTTTTCAGGTGGATGAATTTTTCAGGTGGATGAATTTTTCAGGTGGATGAATTTTTCAGGTGGATGAATTTTTCAGGTGGATGAATTTTTCAGGTGGATGAATTTTTCAGGTGGATGAATTTTTCAGGTGGATGAATTTTTCAGGTGGATGAATTTTTCAGGTGGATGAATTTTTCAGGTGGATGAATTTTTCAGGTGGATGAATTTTTCAGGTGGATGAATTTTTCAGGTGGATGAATTTTTCAGGTGGATGAATTTTTCAGGTGGATGAATTTTTCAGGTGGATGAATTTTTCAGGTGGATGAATTTTTCAGGTGGATGAATTTTTCAGGTGGATGAATTTTTCAGGTGGATGAATTTTTCAGGTGGATGAATTTTTCAGGTGGATGAATTTTTCAGGTGGATGAATTTTTCAGGTGGATGAATTTTTCAGGTGGATGAATTTTTCAGGTGGATGAATTTTTCGGGTAGATGAATTTTTCAGGTGGATGAATTTTTCAGGTGGATGAATTTTTCAGGTGGATGAATTTTTCAGGTGGATGAATTTTTCAGGTGGATGAATTTTTCAGGTGGATGAATTTTTCAGGTGGATGAATTTTTCAGGTGGATGAATTCTTTGTTGAAATTTTAGTTAAATGTATTACACACTCGTTATATGTTTAATATTAATTTCCTGTTAGACTAGCTCAGCTATATTAAATTACCTATTGTTTCAATAACCATGTATTACTTTTAATGAGAAACGGACATAAGGTCTAAAGTCGATCACACTTCCGTCGAGGGTTAAATACCCCTGCTTGTAGTTTCTGAAGGTAGTCTGTCTTTAACATTACTCAGAGAGAGATATGATTCACTCATCTCTCTATATAGACTTCTAATTGTATAACATATTTACTCTTTAAATAAACTCTATGTCTTAACGTTGTTAACCCACTGTTATTTAACCTAATTCTAACAGGTTATGGGCCCAGTGAACGATAAGAGTTTATAAATCAAATTATGTTTAAACAAATTAGAAGTTTATAACAGTAATAAAAACGAAGTGCTGTGAAAAAGTGTTAACCTATATGAAACATATCAATCAAAACGCTTGCGTAAGCATATCGTGTTAACGCGCTAATGAGGTCAATTATAATGATTGCTCTAGCGAAAAATGCACTTGTGTTATAATATAATTATTTAGTATTTGTGCGGAAGAGGTGTCAAGAGGGTTCTAGGTAAATTGCTCGAAAACAATTGCTCGAAAGACAATTGCTCGAAAACAATTGCTCGAAAAACAATTGCTCGAATGAACAATTGCTCGAAAGAACAATTGCTCGAAAGACAATTGCTCGAAAAACAATTGCTCGAACGAACAATTGCTCGAATGAACAATTGCTCGAATTATCAAATTGCTCGAATGAACAAAATTGCTCGAATTATAGAATAACACAGTTTTCGATTTTATAAAAGTCAGTTATTCATGAAGTGGAGCTGCACCGAACAATGTTTGTTTCTTTTTAGTAATTGATCTTTAATCATTCTATAAATGATTTTAATTATTACTCATTCTGCATATAATCTATTTTTAGACCATTTGTGTCATCTCGTATGTTACATGTGAGTTGGAATCATGTGGTGAATCACTATAACTATTCATGTTTTTTTATCATAAAACCTGAAAATTTATTTATTACTAGCCTATTTGTATGTGACACCTCAATCGGTGAAATAACTCAAAGTTATGGCAGAGTTTTAATAAATCTACAATTTTGTTGGGCTTTTATAATAAAAAAACATGAATAGTACTGATTCACCACATGATTCCAATTCACATGTTACATACGAGATGACACAAACGGTCTAAAAAAATAGATTATGCAGAATGAGTAATAATTAAAATCATTTATAGAATGCTTACAGCACAGAGAAAAAATTACTCATATCTAATGGGTCATCAATTTATGCTTTGAATCAATTTATTACGTGATTTGGTTGGACTTTATTCATGTTTTCACGCGCGTTAAAACAACTATGACGTGGTGTGTCATCAAACATTAGTTAATTCAATTCAATTTATATATTGAATCAACTTACTATGAGAGTTAAAAGTTACTTTTTTGAAAATTTTACTATGACAGAGTGTATTGAAGTAACTCACAACGACTGTTAATAAAATGTATCTGGTGTATAAATTAACTTGCTATGCGAGTTGGCGCTACTTTTTTTAAGTTTAGGAGTGAGTCAAAACGACTGATTTGTTTTAACCCACGTCAATTTAACTATTTTTAAGTTGTACCTGCATCTCACCATGTAGGTAAGCGCAAAAATAACCCATTCATATGAGTCAAAACAAATCAAATTTGATTTGATTCAGCTAATCCTTTTTCTGTGTGTGATCACTTACTAAAAAGAAACCAGGACTGTTAGGTGCAGCTCCACTTCATGAATAACTGACTTTTATAATATCTAAAACTGTGCAATTTTATAATTCGAGCAATTTTGTTCATTCGAGCAATTTGATAATTCGAGCAATTGTTCATTCGAGCAATTGTTCGTTCGAGCAATTGTTTTTCGAGCAATTGTTTTTCGAGCAATTGTTCTTTCGAGCAATTGTTCATTCGAGCAATTGTTTTTCGAGCAATTGTTTTCGAGCAATTGTCTTTCGAGCAATTGTTTTCGAGCAATTTACCGGCTACCTGTCAAGAGAGGTCACAAATTACCTTTAAATCTGTGACCTTATCCTTTGGTAAACAGTCTTTCAACAAAAGGTTCTTGCGAACTAAGACTTGTGTTGCTGTTCCAATTAAATATTAATAATTATATTCAGTGAAGTTATTCTTATGAATTAGAATAATTTTAAAACATCAAATTCAGTTAAACAGTAAATCAATTTAACTGCTGTGGGTGTTTATGTTTGTTAAAGTATTGAATGATAATAAATACTTTCAACAAAAGGTTCATGCGAACTAAGACTTGGGTTGCTGTTCCAATTGAATATTAATAATTATATTCAGTTATTCTTATGAATTAGAATAATGTTAAAACATCAATTCAGTTAAACAGTAAATCAATTTAATTGCATTGGTTGTTTATGTTTGTTAAGTATTGAACGATAATAAATACTTTGAAAACATGTCTTCAAATAAGTTACAGGGGATTGTTCCCCTAGACGGAAATAATTACCCTACATGGAGGATACAAATGAAGATGTATCTCTTACGAGAGAAACTGATGGATTTTGCGGATGGATCTAAACCAGTTCCAATTGATTCAGCTTCAACTGAGGCGAAGAATGCCTATGCTAATAATTATAATAAGGCTCTGGCAGATATAGTACTATCTATTTCACCGGATCAATTGTACTTAGTTGGACAACCGACGGATCCACACGCTGTCTGGACTACCCTTCAAGAAACGTTTCAGAAAAACACGTGGGCTAACAAATTTCGTCTGAAGAAAAAGCTCTACAATCTAAAATTGAAGTCTCCTGAACTACTCGACTTTCATTTGAAGGAACTAACTGAAGTTTTTCAAGAGCTTGCCTTGTTAAATCAAGTGATCAGTGAAGAGGATAAAGTGATTTGTCTTCTGTCATCACTCCCAGGGCCGTTTGAAGTGCTTGTCACTGCACTTGAAGCTCAGACAGACATCCCTAACTGGATTACCGTAGCTGACACACTCCGGAGAGAAGCTGAAAAGTTGAGTATTAAAACCAATAATGCATTAGCATTATCAAATACTCAGAATTATGCTGGAGTAAACAAACAGTCCATCATTTGCCATTTCTGCAATAAGATGGGACACCTGAAAAAAGACTGCTTTAAATTTAAAAGGTCTTCTCAAACTAACAGAACTAAAAACCAGCCAAATGTTGTAAATGTAAGTCATATAGAACTAAATCACACAATGTATGCTAATGATATCGCTCTTTGTAACAAATATGCCGACAGTAATATTTGGATAATAGATTCAGGCTCTTCATCACACATGAGTGGTGATAAAAATTTATGTAAAGATTTTGCAAATATTAGCAAACCTATCAATGTTAAAGTAGGAAATGGAGATGTCTTACAAGCTATTTCACTAGGAAATGTTTCTGTTATTGTGAATATACCAGGTGGTGGAAGTAGAACATGTAAAATAAATGATGTACTATATGTGCCAAATCTAGCTTTTAATCTACTATCAGTGTCTAAAATGACAAGTAATAATAAATCTATTATTTTTGAAGATGAAAAATGTAAAATTTTGAACGAAAATAAAGAGTTAATGGCTGAGGCTAACTGTGTTGGTAAACTCTATTATCTTAATACTTTAGTTCATAAAGCTGCAGTAACTGTAGATCAAAATGAAGTAAACTTTCTATGGCACAGAAGGCTCGGTCATATAGGTAAAGATAACTTGACTAAAATGATCCGAACTAAATCAGTAAATGGTCTGGATAGTAAATTAAAAGCTATAGAAGGCGTGTGTGAACACTGCTGTAATGGGAAAATGCATAAAATACCTTTTTCTACAAGCATTAAGAAAAATTGTAAACCTCTTGATTTAATCCACACCGATGTCTGTGGGAAAATTACTTCCACTTCCAGGGGTAATAATTCATATTTTCTGACCTTTATTGATCATGCTACTCGATACTCCTGGATATATGTTATTGCACATAAGAGTGATGTGTTTCAGAAGTTTTTGGAATGGAAAGCTATGGTTGAAAATATTTATGAAAGGAAAATTAAAACCTTGCAGTCAGATAATGGAGGAGAATATACCTCAAATAAGTTTGAATCATATTTACGAAATGAAGGTATAATTCACCAGAAATCCATTCCTAAAACTCCTGAACAAAATGGGTTAGCTGAAAGATTTAATAGAACTATTATGGAAAAAGTTAGATGTATGTTATCTGATTCAGGAATTGATAAGGAATTCTGGGGTGAAGCACTATATACTGCAAATTATCTAAATAATAGATGCATTAATTCATTTTTAGTAAATAAAACTCCATATGAAGCTTTAAATCTTAGAAAACCCAACATCGGTCATATAAAAGTTTTTGGATGCACAGGGTACGCACATATTTCTCGAGAGGAAAGATCAAAGTTAGAAAATAAAGCTACCAAATGTCTGTTTATTGGCTATGGCACAGTTACTAAAGGGTATAAGATGTATGATGTTGAATCTAAAAGAATCTTCTTTTCCAGGAATGTAACCTTTGATGAATCAATTTCATCTAAGATTGAGAGCCCTCAACTGAGTGAGACTCCTACCTCTCCACTGGTGTTCCATTCAGAAGATTCAGAACCTGCTGGACCTGAGAATCAACCTCCTGACGATAACCCTCCAATAATCCTCCCTGAGGCGCAACCTGTACCAGCTATCAGTCCTAATGAGGATCCTAGACGATCGTCTAGAATTCGTCGAGCTCCTATTAGATATGGTAGTTGGGAGTATGATCATGTTGAGGAGGAGGAGGAGGGTTTATTAGTCAATGGGAATATCAATATCGAACCTAGGTCGGTATCTGAGGCTCCTAATAGCGGTTCTGAATCCTCTAAATGGAAACATGCCATGGAGAGGGAATTAAATGCTTTTGAGAAACATAAAGTTTTTGAACTCGTAAAACCTACCTCAGATTTAAATATAATTAAATCTAAATGGGTGTTTAAAAGAAAAAAGGGATCTGATGGTAGAGTGGTTTCATATAAAGCTAGATTAGTCGCTCAGGGTTTTTTACAGAGACCTGGAATCGACTATGATGAAATTTTTGCTCCTGTAGTGAGATTTGAATCGGTGCGAACCATGTTATCTTTAGCAGCTAACCAAAAATTATTTGTACATCACTTGGATGTCAATTCTGCTTTTTTGAATGGGGATCTTAAAGAAAATGTTTATATTAGACAGCCTCCTGGCTATGCTATTCCAGGAAAAGAAGATTTAGTATGTAAACTTAATAAATCTATGTATGGATTAAAACAATCACCCAAATGTTGGAATGATGCGTTGGATGCATATCTTAAATCCTTAGGCTTTATTCAGTCCTCTTGTGACTCTTGTATATATGTTAAATTAATCAATAACTCTCCATGCTTCATTTCTGTGTATGTAGATGATATTATTGTAGCATGTAAGAACTATGATGATCTGACTAAAATCAAGATTGATTTAAGTGCTAAATTTGAGATGAAAGACTTAGGAAAATTATCCTATTTCTTAGGCATAAAAATCGTACAAGACGAAAATAAAATAGCCCTAAATCAATCTTTATTTGTCAACGAGTTATTAGATAGATTTGAATTCAATAATTGCAAACCTATTTCAACCCCTGCTGATGTTAATTCCCATTTGGAACCAACTACTGATGAGTGTGAACTAGTAGACAAAACTAAATATCAATCAGCTGTAGGTGCCTTACTGTATCTATCTACTAAAACTAGACCTGACATAACTTATGCAGTTGGAAATGTCTCTAAATTTTGTTCCAATCCAAACACTAAGCACTGGTCTGCAATTAAGAGAATATTTAGATACCTAAAAGGCACACCGGATCTTGGCATTACATATGGTAATGAAGATTCTGAGTTGATAGGTTATTCTGATGCCGACTGGGCAGGAAACAGAGTTGATAGGAAAAGTACTTCTGGCCAATGCTTTATGTTAAATAATTCCATTATTTCTTGGCGCTCTGTGAAACAGTCATGTGTTGCTTTATCAACAGCTGAAGCTGAATATGTTTCCCTCTCTGGAGCCTCCCAAGAAGCTGTATTTCTAAATAAATTACTATTAGATCTTAAAGTACCAAATAAGAATCCTATAGTTTTGTTTGAGGATAATCAGTCAGCTATTTGTATTGCTAAAAATGCAAAAAATCATCCTAGATCAAAACACATTGATATTAAATTTCATTACATTAGAGATCTTGTTGCTTCAAACACAATTAAACTTGTGTATTGCCCCAGCGAAACTATGCTCGCTGACATATTCACTAAACCGTTGCCTATTGATAGATTTACCAAATTAGTTGAATTAATAGGCATGAAAAATATATAATGTCGTGTGAGGAGGAGTGTTGAAATTTTAGTTAAATGTATTACACACTCGTTATATGTTTAATATTAATTTCCTGTTAGACTAGCTCAGCTATATTAAATTACCTATTGTTTCAATAACCATGTATTACTTTTAATGAGAAACGGACATAAGGTCTAAAGTCGATCACACTTCCGTCGAGGGTTAAATACCCCTGCTTGTAGTTTCTGAAGGTAGTCTGTCTTTAACATTACTCAGAGAGAGATATGATTCACTCATCTCTCTATATAGATTTCTAATTGTATAACATATTTACTCTTTAAATAAACTCTATGTCTTAACGTTGTTAACCCACTGTTATTTAACCTAATTCTAACATTTTTCAGGTGGATGAATTTTTCAGGTGGATGAATTTTTCAGGTGGATGAATTTTTCAGGTGGATGAATTTTTCAGGTGGAGTAATTTTTCAGGTGGAGTAATTTTTCAGGTGGATGAATTTTTCAGGTGGATGAATTTTTCAGGTGGATGAATTTTTCAGGTGGATGAATTTTTCAGGTGGATGAATTTTTCAGGTGGATGAATTTTTCAGGTGGATGAATTTTTCAGGTGGATGAATTTTTCAGGTGGATGAATTTTTCAGGTGGATGAATTTTTCAGGTGGATGAATTTTTCAGGTGGATGAATTTTTCAGGTGGATGAATTTTTCAGGTGGATGAATTTTTCAGGTGGATGAATTTTTCAGGTGGAGTAATTTTTCAGGTTGAGTAATTTTTCAGGTGGAGTAATTTTTCAGGTGGATGAATTTTTCAGGTGGATGAATTTTTCAGGTGGATGAATTTTTCAGGTGGATGAATTTTTCAGGTGGATGAATTTTTCAGGTGGATGAATTTTTCAGGTGGATGAATTTTTCAGGTGGATGAATTTTTCAGGTGGATGAATTTTTCAGGTGGATGAATTTTTCAGGTGGATGAATTTTTCAGGTGGATGAATTTTTCAGGTGGATGAATTTTTCAGGTGGATGAATTTTTCAGGTGGATGAATTTTTCAGGTGGATGAATTTTTCAGGTGGATGGATTTTTCAGGTGGATGAATTTTTCAGGTGGATGAATTTTTCAGGAGGATGAATTTTTCAGGTGGATGAATTTTTCAGGTGGATTAATTTTTCAGGTGGATGAATTTTTCAGGTGGATGAATTTTTCAGGTGGATTAATTTTTCAGGTGGATTAATTTTACAGGTGGATTAATTTTTCAGGTGGATTAATTTTTCAGGTGTATTAATTTTTCAGGTGTATTAATTTTTCAGGTGGATTAATTTTTCAGGTGGATTAATTTTTCAGGTGGATTAATTTTTCAGGTGGATTAATTTTTCAGGTGGATTAATTTTTCAGG
This sequence comes from Caprella mutica, assembly GCA_947561585.1. Classification (NCBI taxonomy): domain Eukaryota; kingdom Metazoa; phylum Arthropoda; class Malacostraca; order Amphipoda; family Caprellidae; genus Caprella; species Caprella mutica. The sequence continues at coordinate 21,020 of CANNZV010002521.1, forward strand.
TGGATGAATGTGCTGGAATCCCTCCAGTTTTCTTCATTTTAATCCAATAAATTATTACACCTATTTTAAAAGCCTGCCAATGTATATTTCCATTTTGATATTTTAACTCATCGCACCTCCTTTTCCGTTCCAATAATGTAAACCTAAAGCTAATCTGTAAAACGTTCATTAACATTTTAACATTGTGTCATGTAGCAGGTGTCTGTGTGTGGCTGGTATAAATGAGTGATTGGGAGTCGGGCATTTTAATTATTTTAGTTCTATTTCTCGTGTTCATTATTTATTCAATAATCTTTAATATATGTATTTTTTCAGATCCAATTATGTAAACTATTAATCCAGCTAGACGTAACGTGACACACCCTATCGTAAAGTAAATATTAAATTCGCAGTCGTACGGAGGTTTTCATCTTGTCGCCTAATATATTTTATGTAGCACCAGCTACTAGAGTAAGTTTAATTCTAACATACCGTTTTTTAACTTGCTAACATAACCATTTGTATATAATTTTTTAAATGTATAACTTCTATAAAGTTGGTTAATTTTGTTTATTGATATGATACAACCGGTAATACGTTGCATCACTCTACGTCCATGACCTATAAAATCATAGACCCTCGCTAGTTTAGTTTTTACTTCAAATAAATTTTACTATATTTTTTAACTGTATATATTCATATTTGTATTAGGTAGGTTTATCAATTTTTGTGACTTTTTTTAAATAAATGTATTTTACAGGTCACTAAATAAAACGTAGAAAGAAACGACTTCTCTTTTCCACTACGCGAAAGCATTTCGCGACAGTGACTCTAGTGGACTACAGGACAGGTAGAGGCGAGCACGACCACACGGACTTCAGAGTAGAAGACCACTCTTCGATGTCCACTCGAAAGTAACGTTATCTTCACACTTATTCTGACACGCTGCTTCACACTCACTATTACACTTATTTATTCAGTTACTGGTCATCATAATCACGAAATGACCACATCAGTTCCGATTACTGAGATCTCACAGGAGTTTAATCAGATCGTAGAAAGTGACCTTTCAGTTAGACCAAAGCGTGCCAACGTAGAATGTTCAACTTCACTACAGACTAAGTGCGAAGAGATATCTAGTGATATAATTGATATACTTCAGGAGGATATTAGTGACTATATTGAACCTCATTTGCTTAAACAAAGAATTATCAAACTTAAAAAGTTATTAGCTTCTTTCTCGACAACATCGTCATTGCTAATTAAAAAATTGACCAAAGAGGGAGCCACTGAAGAGGCTCTAAACAACATTTCCGATAAAATTGCCACTAGGACTAATTGTAAGGAATTTATTGAGTTGGCGAATATGCGCGTCAGGAGGCTGGGAGACGAAAAACTGTCTAACATTGACACCATGAGTTTCGTGTCGGATTCTGTAGGTTCTGTTAATGTTGAACGTCAAATTGACACCGTGAACGTTGAAGTAGAAGAGCAGACCCAATCTATTAGCGACAGTGTTCTGTTTCCAATTGCTCCTGTCCCTCGATCCAATAATTTCTTCCCACCCGAAACGTTCGTTGAGCGGTCTAACCCTGTTACCACAGTTCCCGATCGTGGAATTACCAATGAAGATTATAGACAGTTTCAAAAATTAGATAGAGATCCGGAGGAAACTAGTTATGCTACGGCGAAGATTGAAGAGGCAGATCGATTTAAAAGTATTTTTTCGAATCAAATGAAGACTTTAAACCTCAATGATCATTTTCCTTGTATTACTTCTTCGCATAACAACCACAATCTAGCTAACGTAAATTACGTAACTACTAGTGTGTCATCAGGTTCGGTTGATAACCCGTCGAACTCCTTTGTACGTTCATCTAACCTAGACCGTGGAACTAGCAATGTTTTTCATTATAATACTGAATCACTTAATCAGAAGTTAGTTGATCCGATTGCTCTCCACCTTGTCAAACAGGATTTGTTTAAAGAATCTATTGATCCATTTGGGGGAGACCCTTCGACATTCCATTCTTGGAGAACTCTGCTCAATAATAAAATGGTAAACATCGAATTAAGTGCGATTGATCAGATATCAGTTCTCTTAGCCAATACTACCGGTGAGGCACATAAGATCGTTCATAGCTACCACACAGCCGGTGCCTCCAACCCCGTCGGGGCGCTCGCTAGGATTTGGCAGACGTTCGAGAAAAGATTTGGGTCTTCCTTGTTAATTTGTTCGTCGTTAAAGCAAAAGTTAGAATCATTCCCATCTATTAGACCACCAAACGTTAATGTTAAACTGTTGGACTATGTGTTGCTTTGTCGAATGATAGAATCCAGTTTGTGTGGTAATAACGAACTTTCCATATTTAACCTGGCGAGCGGTCAGCAAGTCGTTTGGACTAAGTTGCCAGATTTCATGCAGCGTGCCTGGCGTCACGAAGGTGTAACGTACTCTAGAAATAACAACTGCGAAATTCCACCTTTTTCTGTTCTCGTTAATTTCATTGAATCTAAAGCAGAGGAGTAGAATAATCCTAACTATGCATGCCCTAACAACGTAGGCAATTCATTTAAATCAAACGACGTTCGTACCTTCAAGAAGGACTATACGATTGCAAGAAATGAGAGGAACTTCAAGATAAACGAAGAAAAGTCTCCAACGTGTTCGTATCACCAGAAGACTGGTCATCAGTTGTTAGACTGCAATGTTTTCAAGAACTTACCTTATCACGCCAGACGAAGGTTCTCTCAAGAGAAGAACCTGTGTTTTAAGTGTTTAGGAGAACATAGGAGAGCCCTTTGCAAATCCAATGTCGTGTGCCAAAGATGCAAGAAAAATCACACAACACTAATGCCTTACGAAGAAATCATTGACGGCGGGAATTATTCGTCACCAGAAAGTAACTTCAAGAGGAAACCGTCTACCGATCACGTACAGTTGTGCAACTCCCTATGCGGAGGTGATCAGACATGGGCCAACTGTTCTAAGACTGTTCTAACCGAAATATCTCATCCGAAATCTGCCATAAAGATCAAATGCTACACCATCATCGACGAACAGTCTAGTACTTCCTTTGTAGATCCTAAGGTGGCAGAGCTGCTGAATGTGTCTGGTCCCGAACGTGATTTCACACTGACAACGATGACCGGTTTCAGGAAGAAAACTACTGGGCAACTTATCAGTGGTTTGAAGGTCAGGGGAATCTGGGAGAAGAGAAGCTACAACATTCCACCCATCTACACAAGCGATTCAATTCCCGATTGCCGACATGAAGTTGCTTCTCCGAATGTGGTTAGGATGCATCCACATATATCTCCCCTATCAAGATATTTCCCAGAAATAGACTCTTCGGCTGAGGTTCTTCTGCTGCTTGGACGTAACTGCGGAGACATAATGAAAACAAAGTGTCACGGAAATAGATTCCCATTTGCCCATCATACTGCTCTTGGGTGGGCATTGGTTGGGAGCGTATGCCCGGGGAAAGAAGATAACATGCAAGATAACTGCGTTCTCAAAGTTGGTCACGAACACTTCGATGCTGCCCCATGCTTTCCCGGTACGCCAAGACCGATTTCGCCATCCAACGTCTTCCTCGACTCAACGGACGATAACCTCCCTGGATTGTCGAGAGAAGACCAGAAGTTCATTTCGATAATGGAGGAGGGTGTAACTGTCAACGACAATGGTTTCCTTACCATGCCCTTACCCTTTAAAGACGAAGATGTATCTCTCCCGAACAACAAGGTTGCAGTGCTCATGCGCACGAAAAACACCCTTATGAGATTGAGCCGTGATAAAGAAAGGCTAGACCAGTGCGTCGATGCAATGGACAAGAATATTAGAGCCGGCCAAGTTGAAGTCGTCCCATCATCAGAGGTCTTCCCTAAAGCTGTTGGAAAAGCTTGGTGGTTACCAGTTTTTCCGGTGACACACCGAAGGAAGAAAAAGACGAGACTTGTCTTTGACAGTTCTGCTCGTTACGGTGGCACTAGTCTCAACGATTCCCTCCTCACAGGACCAGATGGGAACAACAAATTGAGAGGAGTACTGCTCAGATTCAGGAGCAGCGAGATCGGATACTCTGCAGATATAGAATCCATGTTCTATAATTTCTACCTCGACGAAGAATCCAAGGACTTCACCCGCTTCTTTTGGTTCGATGAGAACAATCCCTCTAAAGATCTCGTCCAGTTCCGGGGTTGCGTACACTTATTTGGCAACAGTCCAAGCCCCGCAGTCGCTCACTATGGGTTGAACTACGCCGCAAATCATTCTGATGGAACCTTGAAAAATTCCAGAGAATTTATAAAACGTAATTTCTACGTAGACGATGGTCTGGCAAGCTCTCGCACAGTTGAGGAAGCTATGGACACTCTACACGGAGCCGTCAAGATGTTGAAGAACTTCGGAATAAGACTTCATAAATTTGCATCCAATAGCAAAGAACTGCTTGAGCAGTTTCCTGAAAGTGAAAGATGGGATGCTTCTTCAAGTTCTGGTGACTCTACCATACAGGGTGCCTTGGGTCTTCAATGGGACCTTAGCTCAGATCAGTTGTTCGTGAATTATGAGGTACCTAATAGAGAATTTACAAAGAGAGGCTTGCTCTCTACAATAAACGGTGTATTCGATACTCTGGGCATAGTGAGTCCTGTTACACTGGGAGGAAGACTAATCCAGCGACGTGTGTTCCAACAGGAAACCAGTGATAACGTTCTTGACTGGGATGAACCTCTCTCAGATAGCCTCTTGCCAGAGTGGAATGCCTGGAAAAGATCTGTGGCTACATTAGGACAAGTGAAATTACCCAGAAGCTATATTCCATTGAACTTTGGAAAGATCGAACAAAGAGAGCTTCACATATTCGCAGACGCTTCTGAGTCTGCAATTGGCTATGTCTCCTATATGAAACTAATCAACGAATCGAGTGACGTACACGTATCTTTCATAGTCAGCAAATCAAATGTGTTGCCCAGAGCGGCAATCTCTATACCGAGAGCAGAATTGTGTGCTGCCCTCGAGGCATCTGATATCTCTCGAACACTTTCTGAAGAGTTACTAGTTTCAAATGATGATATATATCTATATTCCGATAGTAAAGTTGTCTTAGGATATATTAATAATACTGACAGGAGATTTACTAACTATGTGACTAATAGAGTTTTTTCTATATTAAAGGTAACTAATCCTCTACAGTGGTCCTATGTGCCGACAGATGCCAATCCTGCAGATGTTGCTAGTCGACCAAACACTGTGGAGACGCTCTTGAGCTCGTCATGGCTCAGGGGACCGGACTTCCTGTGGACTTGCTCCAATCCTGCCTTCTCTGTCGAGAGGGTTAACGATCTTCCTGAACTGAAGTCCCTTGTAACTGGCCTGGAGGATCTTGATCAGGATAGAACTAGCATCGTTTCTGAATGTACCTCTACATGGTTAAGAGCTATAAACGTCGCTAAGTATATTCTTAGGCTCACTAGGCTCGTTTATCGAGCTAGACAGAAACTGGGAATCTCCATTGCCCCTCGAAGTCTCACAATAAGCGATCTTGAGGCTGCATCAGCTATAATATCTCAAGAGCAGAAGATTGAGTTTGGAGACGTTATTGCCTCTCTCAAGAAGACTGGACACTCCAGGTTCAGCCACTTAGCGTCGTTGGATCCTTTTTTAGATCGGAATGGAATCATGAGGGTAGCTGGTCGTCTGAAAGACTCTTTATTGCCGTTCTCTCAAAAGCACCCCATCATACTGCCTAGAAAAAGCAGAGCAACAGCGTTGATCGTCAAGCATTACCATGAAAGGATACTCCATCAAGGAAGACACATCACAAGTGGGGCTTTGAGACAGGCTGGTTATCACGTTCATAAGGGCACAAAACTACTGAAAACTATTATAAGCGATTGCGTGATATGCAAGAAGCTGAGAGGTGCTCCAATGACGCAAATGATGTCTAACCTTCCCTTCCATCGATTGCAAGAAACTCCACCTTCCACACACTGTGGCCTAGACGTCTTTGGACCCTTCCTGATCACGGAGGGGAAAGCAACCCGCAAAAATTGCGCGTCGAAGAAGCTATGGGCTCTTTTGCTGACTTGCAGGGCTAGTAGAGCCGTTCACATAGAGCCCTTAGTTGGTCTAGATACATCTAGCATGCTTAACGCAATCAGTCGATTTTCCTCAGTTAGAGGAAATGCAAAACACTACTACTGTGACAGAGGTACTAATTTCGTGGCTGCACAGAAGACTAATCAGAACGAGATGGCGTTCGATTCTGTGGCCGAAGGCATGTTGAACAGTGGTGTTACATGGCACTTTAATCCTGCCCACTCAAGCCACCATGGAGGTGTATGGGAGAGGAAAGTGGGATCCATTCGGAGGGTTCTCGAGGCTTCTCTCCTCAACCTTAAAACGAGACTGCCGACTAGAGACGAGATGACCACATTCCTAGCCGAAGCAAGGAGCATTGTCAATAATACTCCAATGTGGACCATCTCTGGTGACCCTAAAGACCCTCTACCACTCACACCCGCAATGCTTCTCACTCTACGCGATAATCCTAATCCTCCACCTTTGGATGAGTTCACTGAATGTGATCTGCTGGCCTATGGAAAAAGTCGTTGGAGAAGGGGTCAATATCTAGCTGACTGTTTCTGGAAAACTTGGAGAAAGATGTACCTTCAAGATCTGCAAGAAAGAAGCAAGTGGACTAAGATAAGGACCAACCTAAGAGTCGGCAACATTGTTCTACTCCGCGACAAGAGCATGAAGAGAAATGTGTGGCCATTGGCAACCGTCGAAGCGGTTAGAAGAGGCTCTGACAATCTGGTCAGATCTGCTCACGTTCGTACTTCAAACGGCAGGATTTACTCTCGTCCTATATCAGAGTTGATATTGATTTTGCAACCAGATGAGAGTTAAAGTATTTAGTTTTCATCGATTGTATAAATGTTGTATGTTTGTATGCTCTGTAATTTGATATTGCAACCGTCCGTTGCCAGGTGGGAGTGTGCTGGAATCCCTCCAGTTTTCTTTCATTTTAATCCAATAAATTATTACACCTATTTTAAAAGCCTGCCAATGTATATTTCCATTTTGATATTTTAACTCATCGCACCTCCTTTTCCGTTCCAATAATGTAAACCTAAAGCTAATCTGTAAAACGTTCATTAACATTTTAACATTGTGTCATGTAGCAGGTGTCTGTGTGTGGCTGGTATAAATGAGTGATTGGGAGTCGGGCATTTTAATTATTTTAGTTCTATTTCTCGTGTTCATTATTTATTCAATAATCTTTAATATATGTATTTTTTCAGATCCAATTATGTAAACTATTAATCCAGCTAAACGTAACGTGACACACCCTATCGTAAAGTAAATATTAAATTCGCAGTCGTAAGGAGGTTTTCATCTTGTCGCCTAATCTATTTTATGTAGCTCCAGCTACTAGAGTAAGTTTATTCTAACATACCGTTTTTTAACTTGCTAACATAACCATGTGTATATAATTTTTTAAATGTATAACTTCTATAAAGTTGGTTAATTTTGTTTATTGATATGATACAACCGGTAATACGTTGCATCACTCTACGTCCATGACCTATAAAATCATAGACCCTCGCTAGTTTAGTTTTTACTTCAAATAAATTTTACTATATTTTTTAACTGTATATATTCATATTTGTATTAGGTAGGTTTATCAATTTTTGTGACTTTTTTTAAATAAATGTATTTTACAGGTCACTAAATAAAACGTAGAAAGAAACGACTTCTCTTTTCCACTACGCGAAAGCATTTCGCGACAGTGACTCTAGTGGACTACAGGACAGGTAGAGGCGAGCACGACCACACGGACTTCAGAGTAGAAGACCACTCTTCGATGTCCACTCGAAAGTAACGTTATCTTCACACTTATTCTGACACGCTGCTTCACACTCACTATTACACTTATTTATTCAGTTACTGGTCATCATAATCACGAAATGGCCACATCAGTTCCGATTACTGAGATCTCACAGGAGTTTAATCAGATCGTAGAAAGTGACCTTTCAGTTAGACCAAAGCGTGCCAACGTAGAATGTTCAACTTCACTACAGACTAAGTGCGAAGAGATATCTAGTGATATAATTGATATACTTCAGGAGGATATTAGTGACTATATTGAACCTCATTTGCTTAAACAAAGAATTATCAAACTTAAAAAGTTATTAGCTTCTTTCTCGACAACATCGTCATTGCTAATTAAAAAATTGACCAAAGAGGGAGCCACTGAAGAGGCTCTAAACAACATTTCCGATAAAATTGCCACTAGGACTAATTGTAAGGAATTTATTGAGTTGGCGAATATGCGCGTCAGGAGGCTGGGAGACGAAAAACTGTCTAACATTGACACCATGAGTTTCGTGTCGGATTCTGTAGGTTCTGTTAATGTTGAACGTCAAATTGACACCGTGAACGTTGAAGTAGAAGAGCAGACCCAATCTATTAGCGACAGTGTTCTGTTTCCAATTGCTCCTGTCCCTCGATCCAATAATTTCTTCCCACCCGAAACGTTCGTTGAGCGGTCTAACCCTGTTACCACAGTTCCCGATCGTGGAATTACCAATGAAGATTATAGACAGTTCAAAAATTAGATAGAGATCCGGAGGAAACTAGTTATGCTACGGCGAAGATTGAAGAGGCAGATCGATTTAAAAGTATTTTTTCGAATCAAATGAAGACTTTAAACCTCAATGATCATTTTCCTTGTATTACTTCTTCGCATAACAACCACAATCTAGCTAACGTAAATTACCTAACTACTAGTGTGTCATCAGGTTCGGTTGATAACCCGTCGAACTCCTTTGTACGTTCATCTAACCTAGACCGTGGAACTAGCAATGTTTTTCATTATAATACTGAATCACTTAATCAGAAGTTAGTTGATCCGATTGCTCTCCACCTTGTCAAACAGGATTTGTTTAAAGAATCTATTGATCCATTTGGGGGAGACCCTTCGACATTCCATTCTTGGAGAACTCTGCTCAATAATAAAATGGTAAACATCGAATTAAGTGCGATTGATCAGATATCAGTTCTCTTAGCCAATACTACCGGTGAGGCACATAAGATCGTTCATAGCTACCACACAGCCGGTGCCTCCAACCCCGTCGGGGCGCTCGCTAGGATTTGGCAGACGTTCGAGAAAAGATTTGGGTCTTCCTTGTTAATTTGTTCGTCGTTAAAGCAAAAGTTAGAATCATTCCCATCTATTAGACCACCAAACGTTAATGTTAAACTGTTGGACTATGTGTTGCTTTGTCGAATGATAGAATCCAGTTTGTGTGGTAATAACGAACTTTCCATATTTAACCTGGCGAGCGGTCAGCAAGTCGTTTGGACTAAGTTGCCAGATTTCATGCAGCGTGCCTGGCGTCACGAAGGTGTAACGTACTCTAGAAATAACAACTGCGAAATTCCACCTTTTTCTGTTCTCGTTAATTTCATTGAATCTAAAGCAGAGGAGTAGAATAATCCTAACTATGCATGCCCTAACAACGTAGGCAATTCATTTAAATCAAACGACGTTCGTACCTTCAAGAAGGACTATACGATTGCAAGAAATGAGAGGAACTTCAAGATAAACGAAGAAAAGTCTCCAACGTGTTCGTATCACCAGAAGACTGGTCATCAGTTGTTAGACTGCAATGTTTTCAAGAACTTACCTTATCACGCCAGACGAAGGTTCTCTCAAGAGAAGAACCTGTGTTTTAAGTGTTTAGGAGAACATAGGAGAGCCCTTTGCAAATCCAATGTCGTGTGCCAAAGATGCAAGAAAAATCACACAACACTAATGCCTTACGAAGAAATCATTGACGGCGGGAATTATTCGTCACCAGAAAGTAACTTCAAGAGGAAACCGTCTACCGATCACGTACAGTTGTGCAACTCCCTATGCGGAGGTGATCAGACATGGGCCAACTGTTCTAAGACTGTTCTAACCGAAATATCTCATCCGAAATCTGCCATAAAGATCAAATGCTACACCATCATCGACGAACAGTCTAGTACTTCCTTTGTAGATCCTAAGGTGGCAGAGCTGCTGAATGTGTCTGGTCCCGAACGTGATTTCACACTGACAACGATGACCGGTTTCAGGAAGAAAACTACTGGGCAACTTATCAGTGGTTTGAAGGTCAGGGGAATCTGGGAGAAGAGAAGCTACAACATTCCACCCATCTACACAAGCGATTCAATTCCCGATTGCCGACATGAAGTTGCTTCTCCGAATGTGGTTAGGATGCATCCACATATATCTCCCCTATCAAGATATTTCCCAGAAATAGACTCTTCGGCTGAGGTTCTTCTGCTGCTTGGACGTAACTGCGGAGACATAATGAAAACAAAGTGTCACGGAAATAGATTCCCATTTGCCCATCATACTGCTCTTGGGTGGGCATTGGTTGGGAGCGTATGCCCGGGGAAAGAAGATAACATGCAAGATAACTGCGTTCTCAAAGTTGGTCACGAACACTTCGATGCTGCCCCATGCTTTCCCGGTACGCCAAGACCGATTTCGCCATCCAACGTCTTCCTCGACTCAACGGACGATAACCTCCCTGGATTGTCGAGAGAAGACCAGAAGTTCATTTCGATAATGGAGGAGGGTGTAACTGTCAACGACAATGGTTTCCTTACCATGCCCTTACCCTTTAAAGACGAAGATGTATCTCTCCCGAACAACAAGGTTGCAGTGCTCATGCGCACGAAAAACACCCTTATGAGATTGAGCCGTGATAAAGAAAGGCTAGACCAGTGCGTCGATGCAATGGACAAGAATATTAGAGCCGGCCAAGTTGAAGTCGTCCCATCATCAGAGGTCTTCCCTAAAGCTGTTGGAAAAGCTTGGTGGTTACCAGTTTTTCCGGTGACACACCGAAGGAAGAAAAAGACGAGACTTGTCTTTGACAGTTCTGCTCGTTACGGTGGCACTAGTCTCAACGATTCCCTCCTCACAGGACCAGATGGGAACAACAAATTGAGAGGAGTACTGCTCAGATTCAGGAGCAGCGAGATCGGATACTCTGCAGATATAGAATCCATGTTCTATAATTTCTACCTCGACGAAGAATCCAAGGACTTCACCCGCTTCTTTTGGTTCGATGAGAACAATCCCTCTAAAGATCTCGTCCAGTTCCGGGGTTGCGTACACTTATTTGGCAACAGTCCAAGCCCCGCAGTCGCTCACTATGGGTTGAACTACGCCGCAAATCATTCTGATGGAACCTTGAAAAATTCCAGAGAATTTATAAAACGTAATTTCTACGTAGACGATGGTCTGGCAAGCTCTCGCACAGTTGAGGAAGCTATGGACACTCTACACGGAGCCGTCAAGATGTTGAAGAACTTCGGAATAAGACTTCATAAATTTGCATCCAATAGCAAAGAACTGCTTGAGCAGTTTCCTGAAAGTGAAAGATGGGATGCTTCTTCAAGTTCTGGTGACTCTACCATACAGGGTGCCTTGGGTCTTCAATGGGACCTTAGCTCAGATCAGTTGTTCGTGAATTATGAGGTACCTAATAGAGAATTTACAAAGAGAGGCTTGCTCTCTACAATAAACGGTGTATTCGATACTCTGGGCATAGTGAGTCCTGTTACACTGGGAGGAAGACTAATCCAGCGACGTGTGTTCCAACAGGAAACCAGTGATAACGTTCTTGACTGGGATGAACCTCTCTCAGATAGCCTCTTGCCAGAGTGGAATGCCTGGAAAAGATCTGTGGCTACATTAGGACAAGTGAAATTACCCAGAAGCTATATTCCATTGAACTTTGGAAAGATCGAACAAAGAGAGCTTCACATATTCGCAGACGCTTCTGAGTCTGCAATTGGCTATGTCTCCTATATGAAACTAATCAACGAATCGAGTGACGTACACGTATCTTTCATAGTCAGCAAATCAAATGTGTTGCCCAGAGCGGCAATCTCTATACCGAGAGCAGAATTGTGTGCTGCCCTCGAGGCATCTGATATCTCTCGAACACTTTCTGAAGAGTTACTAGTTTCAAATGATGATATATATCTATATTCCGATAGTAAAGTTGTCTTAGGATATATTAATAATACTGACAGGAGATTTACTAACTATGTGACTAATAGAGTTTTTTCTATATTAAAGGTAACTAATCCTCTACAGTGGTCCTATGTGCCGACAGATGCCAATCCTGCAGATGTTGCTAGTCGACCAAACACTGTGGAGACGCTCTTGAGGTCGTCATGGCTCAGGGGACCGGACTTCCTGTGGACTTGCTCCAATCCTGCCTTCTCTGTCGAGAGGGTTAACGATCTTCCTGAACTGAAGTCCCTTGTAACTGGCCTGGAGGATCTTGATCAGGATAGAACTAGCATCGTTTCTGAATGTACCTCTACATGGTTAAGAGCTATAAACGTCGCTAAGTATATTCTTAGGCTCACTAGGCTCGTTTATCGAGCTAGACAGAAACTGGGAATCTCCATTGCCCCTCGAAGTCTCACAATAAGCGATCTTGAGGCTGCATCAACTATAATATCTCAAGAGCAGAAGATTGAGTTTGGAGACGTTATTGCCTCTCTCAAGAAGACTGGACACTCCAGGTTCAGCCACTTAGCGTCGTTGGATCCTTTTTTAGATCGGAATGGAATCATGAGGGTAGCTGGTCGTCTGAAAGACTCTTTATTGCCGTTCTCTCAAAAGCACCCCATCATACTGCCTAGAAAAAGCAGAGCAACAGCGTTGATCGTCAAGCATTACCATGAATGGATACTCCATCAAGGAAGACACATCACAAGTGGGGCTTTGAGACAGGCTGGTTATCACGTTCATAAGGGCACAAAACTACTGAAAACTATTATAAGCGATTGCGTGATATGCAAGAAGCTGAGAGGTGCTCCAATGACGCAAATGATGTCTAACCTTCCCTTCCATCGATTGCAAGAAACTCCACCTTCCACACACTGTGGCCTAGACGTCTTTGGACCCTTCCTGATCACGGAGGGGAAAGCAACCCGCAAAAATTGCGCGTCGAAGAAGCTATGGGCTCTTTTGCTGACTTGCAGGGCTAGTAGAGCCGTTCACATAGAGCCCTTAGTTGGTCTAGATACATCTAGCATGCTTAACGCAATCAGTCGATTTTCCTCAGTTAGAGGAAATGCAAAACACTACTACTGTGACAGAGGTACTAATTTCGTGGCTGCACAGAAGACTAATCAGAACGAGATGGCGTTCGATTCTGTGGCCGAAGGCATGTTGAACAGTGGTGTTACATGGCACTTTAATCCTGCCCACTCAAGCCACCATGGAGGTGTATGGGAGAGGAAAGTGGGATCCATTCGGAGGGTTCTCGAGGCTTCTCTCCTCAACCTTAAAACGAGACTGCCGACTAGAGACGAGATGACCACATTCCTAGCCGAAGCAAGGAGCATTGTCAATAATACTCCAATGTGGACCATCTCTGGTGACCCTAAAGACCCTCTACCACTCACACCCGCAATGCTTCTCACTCTACGCGATAATCCTAATCCTCCACCTTTGGATGAGTTCACTGAATGTGATCTGCTGGCCTATGGAAAAAGTCGTTGGAGAAGGGGTCAATATCTAGCTGACTGTTTCTGGAAAACTTGGAGAAAGATGTACCTTCAAGATCTGCAAGAAAGAAGCAAGTGGACTAAGATAAGGACCAACCTAAGAGTCGGCAACATTGTTCTACTCCGCGACAAGAGCATGAAGAGAAATGTGTGGCCATTGGCAACCGTCGAAGCGGTTAGAAGAGGCTCTGACAATCTGGTCAGATCTGCTCACGTTCGTACTTCAAACGGCAGGATTTACTCTCGTCCTATATCAGAGTTGATATTGATTTTGCAACCAGATGAGAGTTAAAGTATTTAGTTTTCATCGATTGTATAAATGTTGTATGTTTGTATGCTCTGTAATTTGATATTGCAACCGTCCGTTGCCAGGTGGGAGTGTGCTGGAATCCCTCCAGTTTTCTTTCATTTTAATCCAATAAATTATTACACCTATTTTAAAAGCCTGCCAATGTATATTTCCATTTTGATATTTTAACTCATCGCACCTCCTTTTCCGTTCCAATAATGTAAACCTAAAGCTAATCTGTAAAACGTTCATTAACATTTTAACATTGTGTCATGTAGCAGGTGTCTGTGTGTGGCTGGTATAAATGAGTGATTGGGAGTCGGGCATTTTAATTATTTTAGTTCTATTTCTCGTGTTCATTATTTATTCAATAATCTTTAATATATGTATTTTTTCAGATCCAATTATGTAAACTATTAATCCAGCTAAACGTAACGTGACACACCCTATCGTAAAGTAAATATTAAATTCGCAGTCGTAAGGAGGTTTTCATCTTGTCGCCTAATCTATTTTATGTAGCTCCAGCTACTAGAGTAAGTTTAATTCTAACATACCGTTTTTTAACTTGCTAACATAACCATGTGTATATAATTTTTTAAATGTATAACTTCTATAAAGTTGGTTAATTTTGTTTATTGATATGATACAACCGGTAATACGTTGCATCACTCTACGTCCATGACCTATAAAATCATAGACCCTCGCTAGTTTAGTTTTTACTTCAAATAAATTTTACTTTATTTTTTAACTGTATATATTCATATTTGTATTAGGTAGGTTTATCAATTTTTGTGACTTTTTTTAAATAAATGTATTTTACAGGTCACTAAATAAAACGTAGAAAGAAACGACTTCTCTTTTCCACTACGCGAAAGCATTTCGCGACAGTGACTCTAGTGGACTACAGGACAGGTAGAGGCGAGCACGACCACACGGACTTCAGAGTAGAAGACCACTCTTCGATGTCCACTCGAAAGTAACGTTATCTTCACACTTATTCTGACACGCTGCTTCACACTCACTATTACACTTATTTATTCAGTTACTGGTCATCATAATCACGAAATGGCCACATCAGTTCCGATTACTGAGATCTCACAGGAGTTTAATCAGATCGTAGAAAGTGACCTTTCAGTTAGACCAAAGCGTGCCAACGTAGAATGTTCAACTTCACTACAGACTAAGTGCGAAGAGATATCTAGTGATATAATTGATATACTTCAGGAGGATATTAGTGACTATATTGAACCTCATTTGCTTAAACAAAGAATTATCAAACTTAAAAAGTTATTAGCTTCTTTCTCGACAACATCGTCATTGCTAATTAAAAAATTGACCAAAGAGGGAGCCACTGAAGAGGCTCAAAACAACATTTCCGATAAAATTGCCACTAGGACTAATTGTAAGGAATTTATTGAGTTGGCGAATATGCGCGTCAGGAGGCTGGGAGACGAAGAACTGTCTAACATTGACACCATGAGTTTCGTGTCGGATTCTGTAGGTTCTGTTAATGTTGAACGTCAAATTGACACCGTGAACGTTGAAGTAGAAGAGCAGACCCAATCTATTAGCGACAGTGTTCTGTTTCCAATTGCTCCTGTCCCTCGATCCAATAATTTCTTCCCACCCGAAACGTTCGTTGAGCGGTCTAACCCTGTTACCACAGTTCCCGATCGTGGAATTACCAATGAAGATTATAGACAGTTTCAAAAATTAGATAGAGATCCGGTGGAAACTAGTTATGCTACGGCGAAGATTGAAGAGGCAGATCGATTTAAAAGTATTTTTTCGAATCAAATGAAGACTTTAAACCTCAATGATCATTTTCCTCGTATTACTTCTTCGCATTACAACCACAATCTAGCTAACGTAAATTACCTAACTACTAGTGTGTCATCAGGTTCGGTTGATAACCCGTCGAACTCCTTTGTACGTTCATCTAACCTAGACCGTGGAACTAGCAATGTTTTTCATTATAATACTGAATCACTTAATCAGAAGTTAGTTGATCCGATTGCTCTCCACCTTGTCAAGCAGGATTTGTTTAAAGAATCTATTGATCCATTTGGGGGAGACCCTTCGACATTCCATTCTTGGAGAACTCTGCTCAATAATAAAATGGTAAACATCGAATTAAGTGCGATTGATCAGATATCAGTTCTCTTAGCCAATACTACCGGTGAGGCACATAAGATCGTTCATAGCTACCACACAGCCGGTGCCTCCAACCCCGTCGGGGCGCTCGCTAGGATTTGGCAGACGTTCGAGAAAAGATTTGGGTCTTCCTTGTTAATTTGTTCGTCGTTAAAGCAAAAGTTAGAATCATTCCCATCTATTAGACCACCAAACGTTAATGTTAAACTGTTGGACTATGTGTTGCTTTGTCGAATGATAGAATCCAGTTTGTGTGGTAATAACGAACTTTCCATATTTAACCTGGCGAGCGGTCAGCAAGTCGTTTGGACTAAGTTGCCAGATTTCATGCAGCGTGCCTGGCGTCACGAAGGTGTAACGTACTCTAGAAATAACAACTGCGAAATTCCACCTTTTTCTGTTCTCGTTAATTTCATTGAATCTAAAACAGAGGAGTAGAATAATCCTAACTATGCATGCCCTAACAACGTAGGCAATTCATTTAAATCAAACGACGTTCGTACCTTCAAGAAGGACTATACGATTGCAAGAAATGAGAGGAACTTCAAGATAAACGAAGAAAAGTCTCCAACGTGTTCGTATCACCAGAAGACTGGTCATCAGTTGTTAGACTGCAATGTTTTCAAGAACTTACCTTATCACGCCAGACGAAGGTTCTCTCAAGAGAAGAACCTGTGTTTTAAGTGTTTAGGAGAACATAGGAGAGCCCTTTGCAAATCCAATGTCGTGTGCCAAAGATGCAAGAAAAATCACACAACACTAATGCCTTACGAAGAAATCATTGACGGCGGGAATTATTCGTCACCAGAAAGTAACTTCAAGAGGAAACCGTCTACCGATCACGTACAGTTGTGCAACTCCCTATGCGGAGGTGATCAGACATGGGCCAACTGTTCTAAGACTGTTCTAACCGAAATATCTCATCCGAAATCTGCCATAAAGATCAAATGCTACACCATCATCGACGAACAGTCTAGTACTTCCTTTGTAGATCCTAAGGTGGCAGAGCTGCTGAATGTGTCTGGTCCCGAACGTGATTTCACACTGACAACGATGACCGGTTTCAGGAAGAAAACTACTGGGCAACTTATCAGTGGTTTGAAGGTCAGGGGAATCTGGGAGAAGAGAAGCTACAACATTCCACCCATCTACACAAGCGATTCAATTCCCGATTGCCGACATGAAGTTGCTTCTCCGAATGTGGTTAGGATGCATCCACATATATCTCCCCTATCAAGATATTTCCCAGAAATAGACTCTTCGGCTGAGGTTCTTCTGCTGCTTGGACGTAACTGCGGAGACATAATGAAAACAAAGTGTCACGGAAATAGATTCCCATTTGCCCATCATACTGCTCTTGGGTGGGCATTGGTTGGGAGCGTATGCCCGGGGAAAGAAGATAACATGCAAGATAACTGCGTTCTCAAAGTTGGTCACGAACACTTCGATGCTGCCCCATGCTTTCCCGGTACGCCAAGACCGATTTCGCCACCCAACGTCTTCCTCGACTCAACGGACGATAACCTCCCTGGATTGTCGAGAGAAGACCAGAAGTTCATTTCGATAATGGAGGAGGGTGTAACTGTCAACGACAATGGTTTCCTTACCATGCCCTTACCCTTTAAAGACGAAGATGTATCTCTCCCGAACAACAAGGTTGCAGTGCTCATGCGCACGAAAAACACCCTTATGAGATTGAGCCGTGATAAAGAAAGGCTAGACCAGTGCGTCGATGCAATGGACAAGAATATTAGAGCCGGCCAAGTTGAAGTCGTCCCATCATCAGAGGTCTTCCCTAAAGCTGTTGGAAAAGCTTGGTGGTTACCAGTTTTTCCGGTGACACACCGAAGGAAGAAAAAGACGAGACTTGTCTTTGACAGTTCTGCTCGTTACGGTGGCACTAGTCTCAACGATTCCCTCCTCACAGGACCAGATGGGAACAACAAATTGAGAGGAGTACTGCTCAGATTCAGGAGCAGCGAGATCGGATACTCTGCAGATATAGAATCCATGTTCTATAATTTCTACCTCGACGAAGAATCCAAGGACTTCACCCGCTTCTTTTGGTTCGATGAGAACAATCCCTCTAAAGATCTCGTCCAGTTCCGGGGTTGCGTACACTTATTTGGCAACAGTCCAAGCCCCGCAGTCGCTCACTATGGGTTGAACTACGCCGCAAATCATTCTGATGGAACCTTGAAAAATTCCAGAGAATTTATAAAACGTAATTTCTACGTAGACGATGGTCTGGCAAGCTCTCGCACAGTTGAGGAAGCTATGGACACTCTACACGGAGCCGTCAAGATGTTGAAGAACTTCGGAATAAGACTTCATAAATTTGCATCCAATAGCAAAGAACTGCTTGAGCAGTTTCCTGAAAGTGAAAGATGGGATGCTTCTTCAAGTTCTGGCGACTCTACCATACAGGGTGCCTTGGGTCTTCAATGGGACCTTAGCTCAGATCAGTTGTTCGTGAATTATGAGGTACCTAATAGAGAATTTACAAAGAGAGGCTTGCTCTCTACAATAAACGGTGTATTCGATACTCTGGGCATAGTGAGTCCTGTTACACTGGGAGGAAGACTAATCCAGCGACGTGTGTTCCAACAGGAAACCAGTGATAACGTTCTTGACTGGGATGAACCTCTCTCAGATAGCCTCTTGCCAGAGTGGAATGCCTGGAAAAGATCTGTGGCTACATTAGGACAAGTGAAATTACCCAGAAGCTATATTCCATTGAACTTTGGAAAGATCGAACAAAGAGAGCTTCACATATTCGCAGACGCTTCTGAGTCTGCAATTGGCTATGTCTCCTATATGAAACTAATCAACGAATCGAGTGACGTACACGTAACTTTCATAGTCAGCAAATCAAAGGTGTTGCCCAGAGCGGCAATCTCTATACCGAGAGCAGAATTGTGTGCTGCCCTCGAGGCATCTGATATCTCTCGAACACTTTCTGAAGAGTTACTAGTTTCAAATGATGATATATATCTATATTCCGATAGTTAAGTTGTCTTAGGATATATTAATAATACTGACAGGAGATTTACTAACTATGTGACTAATAGAGTTTTTTCTATATTAAAGGTAACTAATCCTCTACAGTGGTCCTATGTGCCGACAGATGCCAATCCTGCAGATGTTGCTAGTCGACCAAACACTGTGGAGACGCTCTTGAGGTCGTCATGGCTCAGGGGACCGGACTTCCTGTGGACTTGCTCCAATCCTGCCTTCTCTGTCGAGAGGGTTAACGATCTTCCTGAACTGAAGTCCCTTGTAACTGGCCTGGAGGATTTTGATCAGGATAGAACTAGCATCGTTTCTGAATGTACCTCTACATGGTTAAGAGCTATAAACGTCGCTAAGTATATTCTTAGGCTCACTAGGCTCGTTTATCGAGCTAGACAGAAACTGGGAATCTCCATTGCCCCTCGAAGTCTCACAATAAGCGATCTTGAGGCTGCATCAGCTATAATATCTCAAGAGCAGAAGATTGAGTTTGGAGACGTTATTGCCTCTCTCAAGAAGACTGGACACTCCAGGTTCAGCCACTTAGCGTCGTTGGATCCTTTTTTAGATCGGAATGGAATCATGAGGGTAGCTGGTCGTCTGAAAGACTCTTTATTGCCGTTCTCTCAAAAGCACCCCATCATACTGCCTAGAAAAAGCAGAGCAACAGCGTTGATCGTCAAGCATTACCATGAAAGGATACTCCATCAAGGAAGACACATCACAAGTGGGGCTTTGAGACAGGCTGGTTATCACGTTCATAAGGGCACAAAACTACTGAAAACTATTATAAGCGATTGCGTGATATGCAAGAAGCTGAGAGGTGCTCCAATGACGCAAATGATGTCTAACCTTCCCTTCCATCGATTGCAAGAAACTCCACCTTCCACACACTGTGGCCTAGACGTCTTTGGACCCTTCCTGATCACGGAGGGGAAAGCCACCCGCAAAAATTGCGCGTCGAAGAAGCTATGGGCTCTTTTGCTGACTTGCATGGCTAGTAGAGCCGTTCACATAGAGCCCTTAGTTGGTCTAGATACATCTAGCATGCTTAACGCAATCAGTCGATTTTCCTCAGTTAGAGGAAATGCAAAACACTACTACTGTGACAGAGGTACTAATTTCGTGGCTGCACAGAAGACTAATCAGAACGAGATGGCGTTCGATTCTGTGGCCGAAGGCATGTTGAACAGTGGTGTTACATGGCACTTTAATCCTGCCCACTCAAGCCACCATGGAGGTGTATGGGAGAGGAAAGTGGGATCCATTCGGAGGGTTCTCGAGGCTTCTCTCCTCAACCTTAAAACGAGACTGCCGACTAGAGACGAGATGACCACATTCCTAGCCGAAGCAAGGAGAATTGTCAATAATACTCCAATGTGGACCATCTCTGGTGACCCTAAAGACCCTCTACCACTCACACCCGCAATGCTTCTCACTCTACGCGATAATCCTAATCCTCCACCTTTGGATGAGTTCACTGAATGTGATCTGCTGGCCTATGGAAAAAGTCGTTGGAGAAGGGGTCAATATCTAGCTGACTGTTTCTGGAAAACTTGGAGAAAGATGTACCTTCAAGATCTGCAAGAAAGAAGCAAGTGGACTAAGATAAGGACCAACCTAAGAGTCGGCAACATTGTTCTACTCCGCGACAAGAGCATGAAGAGAAATGTGTGGCCATTGGCAACCGTCGAAGCGGTTAGAAGAGGCTCTGACAATCTGGTCAGATCTGCTCACGTTCGTACTTCAAACGGCAGGATTTACTCTCGTCCTATATCAGAGTTGATATTGATTTTGCAACCAGATGAGAGTTAAAGTATTTAGTTTTCATCGATTGTATAAATGTTGTATGTTTGTATGCTCTGTAATTTGATATTGCAACCGTCCGTTGCCAGGTGGGAGTGTGCTGGAATCCCTCCAGTTTTCTTTCATTTTAATCCAATAAATTATTACACCTATTTTAAAAGCCTGCCAATGTATATTTCCATTTTGATATTTTAACTCATCGCACCTCCTTTTCCGTTCCAATAATGTAAACCTAAAGCTAATCTGTAAAACGTTCATTAACATTTTAACATTGTGTCATGTAGCAGGTGTCTGTGTGTGGCTGGTATAAATGAGTGATTGGGAGTCGGGCATTTTAATTATTTTAGTTCTATTTCTCGTGTTCATTATTTATTCAATAATCTTTAATATATGTATTTTTTCAGATCCAATTATGTAAACTATTAATCCAGCTAAACGTAACGTGACACACCCTATCGTAAAGTAAATATTAAATTCGCAGTCGTAAGGAGGTTTTCATCTTGTCGCCTAATCTATTTTATGTAGCTCCAGCTACTAGAGTAAGTTTAATTCTAACATACCGTTTTTTAACTTGCTAACATAACCATGTGAATATAATTTTTTAAATGTATAACTTCTATTAAGTTGGTTAATTTTGTTTATTGATATGATACAACCGGTAATACGTTGCATCACTCTACGTCCATGACCTATAAAATCATAGACCCTCGCTAGTTTAGTTTTTACTTCAAATAAATTTTACTTTATTTTTTAACTGTATATATTCATATTTGTATTAGGTAGGTTTATCAATTTTTGTGACTTTTTTTAAATAAATGTATTTTACAGGTCACTGAATAAAACGTAGAAAGAAACGACTTCTCTTTTCCACTAAGCATTTCGCGACAATGAATTTTTTATGTGGATGAATTTTTTATGTGGATGAATTTTTTATGTGGATGAATTTTTTATGTGGATGAATTTTTTATGTGGATGAATTTTTTATGTGGATGAATTTTGTATGTGGATGAATTTTGTATGTGGATGAATTTTTTATGTCGATGAATTTTTATGTGGATGAATTTTTTATGTGGATGAATTTTTTATGTGGATGAATTTTTTAGGTGGATGAATTTTTTAGGTGGATGAATTTTTTAGGTGGATGAATTTTTCAGGTGGATGAATTTTTTAGGTGGATGAATTTTTTAGGTGGATGAATTTTTTAGGTGGATGAATTTTTTAGGTGGATGAATTTTTTAGGTGGATGAATTTTTTAGGTGGATGAATTTTTTAGGTGGATGAATTTTTTATGTGGATGAATTTTGTATGTGGATGAATTTTGTATGTGGATGAATTTTTTATGTGGATGAATTTTTTATGTGGATGAATTTTTTATGTGGATGAATTTTTTATGTGGATGAATTTTTTATGTGGATGAATTTTTTTTGTGGATGAATTTTTTATGTGGATGAATTTTTTATGTGGATGAATTTTTTATGTGGATGAATTTTTTATGTGGATGAATTTTGTATGTGGATGAATTTTTTAGGTGGATGAATTTTTTAGGTGGATGAATTTTTTAGGTGGATGAATTTTTTAGGTGGATGAATTTTATAGGTGGATGAATTTTTTAGGTGGATGAATTTTTTAGATGGATGAATTTTTTAGGTGGATGAATTTTTTAGGTGGATGAGTTTTTTAGGTGGATGAGTTTTTTAGGTGGATGAATTTTTTAGGTGGATGAATTTTTTAGGTGGATGAATTTTTTAGGTGGATGAATTTTTTAGGTGGATGAATTTTTTAGGTGGATGAATTTTTTAGGTGGATGAATTTTTAGGTGGATGAATTTTTTAGGTGGATGAATTTTTTAGGTGGATGAATTTTTTTGGGTGGATGAATTTTTTAGGTGGATGAATTTTTTAGGTGGATGATTTTTTTAGGTGGATGAATTTTCTAGGTGGATGAATTTTTTAGGTGGATGAATTTTTTAGGTGGATGAGTTTTTTAGGTGGATGAATTTTTTAGGTGGATGATTTTTTTAGGTGGATGAATTTTTTAGGTGGATGAATTTTTTAGGTGGATGAGTTTTTTAGGTGGATGAATTTTTTAGGTCGATGAATTTTTTAGGTGGATGAATTTTATAGGTGGATGAATTTTTTAGGTGGATGATTTTTTTAGGTGGATGAATTTTTTAGGTGGATGAATTTTTTAGGTGGATGAATTTTGTATGTGGATGAATTTTTTATGTGGATGAATTTTTTATGTGGATGAATTTTGTATGTGGATGAATTTTGTATGTGGATGAATTTTTTATGTGGATGAATTTTTCAGGTGGATGAATTTTTCAGGTGGATGAATTTTTCAGGTGGATGAATTTTTCAGGTGGATGAATTTTTCAGGTGGATGAATTTTTCAGGTGGATGAATTTTTCAGGTGGATGAATTTTTCAGGTGGATCAATTTTTTAGGTGGATGAATTTTTTAGGTGGATGATTTTTATAGGTGGATGAATTTTTTAGGTGGATGAATTTTTTAGGTGGATGATTTTTTTAGGTGGATGATTTTTTTAGGTGGATGATTTTTTTAGGTGGATGAATTTTTTAGGTGGATGAATTTTTTAGGTGGATGAATTTTTTAGGTGGATGAATTTTTTAGGTGGATGAATTTTTTAGGTGGATGAATTTTTTAGGTGGATGAATTTTTTGTGTGGATGAATTTTTTAGGTGGATGAATTTTTTAGGTGGATGAATTTTTTAGGTGGATGAATTTTTTAGGTGGATGAATTTTTAAGGTGGATGAATTTTTTAGGTGGATGAATTTTTTAGGTGGATGAATTTTTTAGGTGGATGAATTTTTTAGGTGGATGAATTTTTTAGGTGGATGAATTTTTTAGGTGGATGAATTTTTTAGGTGGATGAATTTTTTAGGTGGATGAATTTTTTAGGTGGATGAATTTTTTAGGTGGATGAATTTTTTAGGTGGATTAATTTTTTAGGTGGATGAATTTTTTAGGTGGATGAATTTCTTAGGTGGATGAATTTTTTAGGTGGATGAGTTTTTTAGGTGGATGATTTTTTTAGGTGGATGAATTTTTTAGGTGGATGAATTTTTTAGGTGGATGAGTTTTTTAGGTGGATGAATTTTTTAGGTCGATGAATTTTTTAGGTCGATGAATTTTTTAGGTGGATGAATTTTTTAGGTGGATGAATTTTTTAGGTGGATGATTTTTTTAGGTGGATGAATTTTTCAGGTGGATGAATTTTTTAGGTGGATGAATTTTGTATGTGGATGAATTTTTTATGTGGATGAATTTTTTATGTGGATGAATTTTGTATGTGGATGAATTTTGTATGTGGATGAATTTTTTATGTGGATGAATTTTTTATGTGGATGAATTTTTCAGGTGGATGAATTTTTCAGGTGGATGAATTTTTCAGGTGGATGAATTTTTCAGGTGGATGAATTTTTCAGGTGGATGAATTTTTCAGGTGGATGAATTTTTCAGGTGGATGAATTTTTTAGGTGGATGAATTTTTTAGGTGGATGATTTTTTTAGGTGGATGAATTTTTTAGGTGGATGAATTTTTTAGGTGGATGATTTTTTTAGGTGGATGATTTTTTTAGATGGATGATTTTTTTAGGTGGATGAATTTTTTAGGTGGATGAATTTTTTAGGTGGATGAATTTTTAGGTGGATGAATTTTTTAGGTGGATGAATTTTTTAGGTGGATGATTTTTTTAGGTGGATGAATTTTTTAGGTGGATGAATTTTTTAGGTGGATGAATTTTTTAGGTGGATGAATTTTTTAGGTGGATGAATTTTTTAGGTGGATTAATTTTTTAGGTGGATGAATTTTTTAGGTGGATGAATTTTTTAGGTGGATGAATTTTTTAGGTGGATGAATTTTTTAGGTGGATGAATTTTTTAGGTGGATGAGTTTTTTAGGTGGATGAATTTTTTAGGTGGATGAGTTTTTTAGGTGGATGAATTTTTTAGGTGGATGAATTTTTTAGGTGCATGAATTTTTTAGGTGGATGAATTTTTCAAGTGGATGAATTTTTTAGGTGGATGAATTTTTTAGGTGGATGAATTTTTTAGGTGGATGATTTTTTTAGGTGGATGAATTTTTCAGGTGGATGAATTTTTTAGGTGGATGAATTTTTTAGGTGGATGAATTTTTTAGGTGGATGAATTTTTTAGGTGGATGAATTTTTTAGGTGGATGAATTTTTTAGGTGGATGAATTTTTTAGGTGGATGAATTTTTTAGGTGGATGAATTTTTTAGGTGAATGAATTTTTTAGGTGGATGAATTTTTTAGGTGGATGAATTTTTTAGGTGGATGAATTTTTTAGGTGGATGATTTTTTTAGGTGGATGAATTTTTTAGGTGGATGAATTTTTTAGGTGGATGAATTTTTTAGGTGGATAAATTTTTTAGGTGGATGAATTTTTTAGGTGGATGAATTTTTTAGGTGGATGAATTTTTTAGGTGGATGAATTTTTTAGGTGGATGAATTTTTTAGGTGGATGAATTTTTTAGGTGGATAAATTTTTAAGGTGGATGAGTTTTTTAGGTGGATGAATTTTTTAGGTGGATGAATTTTATAGGTGGATGAATTTTTTAGGTGGATGATTTTTTTAGGTGGATGAATTTTTCAGGTGGATGAATTTTTTAGGTGGATGAATTTTGTATGTGGATGAATTTTTTATGTGGATGAATTTTTTATGTGGATGAATTTTGTATGTGGATGAATTTTGTATGTGGATGAATTTTTTATGTGGATGAATTTTTTATGTGGATGAATTTTTCAGGTGGATGAATTTTTCAGGTGGATGAATTTTTCAGGTGGATGAATTTTTCAGGTGGATGAATTTTTCAGGTGGATGAATTTTTCAGGTGGATGAATTTTTCAGGTGGATCAATTTTTTAGGTGGATGAATTTTTTAGGTGGATGATTTTTATAGGTGGATGAATTTTTTAGGTGGATGATTTTTTTAGGTGGATGATTTTTTTAGGTGGATGATTTTTTTAGGTGGATGATTTTTTTAGGTGGATGAATTTTTTAGGTGGATGAATTTTTTAGGTGGATGAATTTTTTAGGTGGATGAATTTTTTAGGTGGATGAATTTTTTAGGTGGATGAATTTTTTAGGTGGATAAATTTTTAAGGTGGATGAGTTTTTTAGGTGGATGAATTTTTTAGGTGGATGAATTTTTTAGGTGGATGAATTTTTTAGGTGGATGATTTTTTTAGGTGGATGAATTTTTCAGGTGGATGAATTTTTTAGGTGGATGAATTTTGTATGTGGATGAATTTTTATGTGGATGAATTTTTTATGTGGATGAATTTTGTATGTGGATGAATTTTGTATGTGGATGAATTTTTTATGTGGATGAATTTTTTATGTGGATGAATTTTTCAGGTGGATGAATTTTTCAGGTGGATGAATTTTTCAGGTGGATGAATTTTTCAGGTGGATGAATTTTTCAGGTGGATGAATTTTTCAGGTGGATGAATTTCTTAGGTGGATGAATTTTTTAGGTGGATGAGTTTTTTAGGTGGATGAATTTTTTAGGTGGATGATTTTTTTAGGTGGATGAATTTTTTAGGTGGATGAATTTTTTAGGTGGATGAGTTTTTTAGGTGGATGAATTTTTTAGGTCGATGAATTTTTTAGGTGGATGAATTTTTTAGGTGGATGAATTTTTTAGGTGGATGATTTTTTTAGGTGGATGAATTTTTCAGGTGGATGAATTTTTTAGGTGGATGAATTTTGTATGTGGATGAATTTTTTATGTGGATGAATTTTTTATGTGGATGAATTTTGTATGTGGATGAATTTTGTATGTGGATGAATTTTTTATGTGGATGAATTTTTTATGTGGATGAATTTTTC
This sequence comes from Caprella mutica, assembly GCA_947561585.1. Lineage (NCBI taxonomy): Eukaryota > Metazoa > Arthropoda > Malacostraca > Amphipoda > Caprellidae > Caprella > Caprella mutica. Next base: position 47,739 of record CANNZV010002521.1, read on the forward strand.
AGGTGGATGAATTTTTCAGGTGGATGAATTTTTCAGGTGGATGAATTTTTCAGGTGGATGAATTTTTCAGGTGGATGAATTTTTCAGGTGGATGAATTTTTCAGGTGGATGAATTTTTTAGGTGGATGAATTTTTTAGGTGGATGATTTTTTTAGGTGGATGAATTTTTTAGGTGGATGAATTTTTTAGGTGGATGATTTTTTTAGGTGGATGATTTTTTTAGATGGATGATTTTTTTAGGTGGATGAATTTTTTAGGTGGATGAATTTTTTAGGTGGATGAATTTTTAGGTGGATGAATTTTTTAGGTGGATGAATTTTTTAGGTGGATGATTTTTTTAGGTGGATGAATTTTTTAGGTGGATGAATTTTTTAGGTGGATGATTTTTTTAGGTGGATGAATTTTTTAGGTGGATGAATTTTTCAGGTGGATGAATTTTTCAGGTGGATGAATTTTTCAGGTGGATGAATTTTTCAGGTGGATGAATTTTTCAGGTGGGATGAATTTTTCAGGTGGATGAATTTTTCAGGTGGATGAATTTTTCAGGTGGATGAATTTTTCAGGTGGATGAATTTTTCAGGTGGATGAATTTTTCAGGTGGATGAATTTTTCAGGTGGATGAATTTTTCAGGTGGATGAATTTTTCAGGTGGATGAATTTTTCAGGTGGATGAATTTTTCAGGTGGATGAATTTTTCAGGTGGATGAATTTTTCAGGTGGATGAATTTTTCAGGTGGATGAATTTTTCAGGTGGATGAATTTTTCATGTGGATGAATTTTTCAGGTGGATGAATTTTTCAGGTGGATGAATTTTTCAGGTGGATGAATTTTTCAGGTGGATGAATTTTTCAAGTGGATGAATTTTTCAGGTGGATGAATTTTTCAGATGGATGAATTTTTCAGGTGGATGAATTTTTCAGGTGGATGAATTTTTCAGGTGGATGAATTTTTCAGGTGGATGAATTTTTCAGGTGGATGAATTTTTCAGGTGGATGAATTTTTCAGGTGGATGAACTTTTCAGGTGGATGAACTTTTTAGGTGGATGAATTTTTTAGGTGGATGAATTTTTCAGGTGGATGAATTTTTCAGGTGGATGAATTTTTCAGGTGGATGAATTTTTCAGGTGGATAAATTTTTCAGGTGGATGAATTTTTCAGGTGGATGAATTTTTCAGGTGGATGAATTTTTCAGGTGGATGAATTTTTTAGGTGGATGAATTTTTTAGGTGGATGAATTTTTTAGGTGGATGAATTTTTTAGGTGGATGAATTTTTTAGGTGGATGAATTTGTTAGGTGGATGAATTTTTTAGGTTGATGAATTTGTTAGGTGGATGAATTTTTTAGGTTGATGAATTTGTTAGGTTGATGAATTTTTTAGGTGGATGAATTTTTCAGGTGGATGAATTTTTCAGGTGGATGAATTTTTCAGGTGGATGAATTTTTCAGGTGGATGAATTTTTCAGGTGGATGAATTTTTCAGGTGGATGAATTTTTCAGGTGGATGAATTTTTCAGGTGGAGGAATTTTTCAGGTGGATGAATTTTTCAGGTGGATGAATTTTTCAGGTGGATGAATTTTTTAGGTGGATGAATTTTTTAGGTGGATGAATTCTTTAGGTGGATGAATTTTTTAGGTGGATGAATTTTTTAGGTGGATGATTTTTTCAGGTGGATGAATTTTTCAGGTGGATGAATTTTTCAGGTGGATGAATTTTTCAGGTGGATGAATTTTTCAGGTGGATGAATTTTTCAGGTGGATGAATTTTTCAGGTGGATGAACTTTTCAGGTGGATGAACTTTTCAGGTGGATGAACTTTTCAGGTGGATGAACTTTTCAGGTGGATGAACTTTTCAGGTGGATGAACTTTTCAGGTGGATGAACTTTTCAGGTGGATGAACTTTTCAGGTGGATGAATTTTTCAGGTGGATGAATTATTTAGGTGGATGAATTTTTTAGGTGGATGAATTTTTTAGGTGGATGATTTTTTTGGGTGGATGAATTTTTCAGGTGGATGAATTTTTCAGGTGGATGAATTTTTCAGGTGGATGAATTTTTCAGGTGGATGAATTTTTCAAGTGGATGAATTTTTCAGGTGGATGAATTTTTCAGATGGATGAATTTTTCAGGTGGATGAATTTTTCAGGTGGATGAATTTTTCAGGTGGATGAATTTTTCAGGTGGATGAATTTTTCAGGTGGATGAATTTTTCAGGTGGATGAATTTTTCAGGTGGATGAACTTTTCAGGTGGATGAACTTTTTAGGTGGATGAATTTTTTAGGTGGATGAATTTTTCAGGTGGATGAATTTTTCAGGTGGATGAATTTTTCAGGTGGATGAATTTTTCAGGTGGATAAATTTTTTAGGTGGATGAATTTTTCAGGTGGATGAATTTTTCAGGTGGATGAATTTTTCAGGTGGATGAATTTTTTAGGTGGATGAATTTTTTAGGTGGATGAATTTTTTAGGTGGATGAATTTTTTAGGTGGATGAATTTTTTAGGTGGATGAATTTGTTAGGTGGATGAATTTTTTAGGTTGATGAATTTGTTAGGTGGATGAATTTTTTAGGTTGATGAATTTGTTAGGTTGATGAATTTTTTAGGTGGATGAATTTTTCAGGTGGATGAATTTTTCAGGTGGATGAATTTTTCAGGTGGATGAATTTTTCAGGTGGATGAATTTTTCAGGTGGATGAATTTTTCAGGTGGATGAATTTTTCAGGTGGATGAATTTTTCAGGTGGATGAATTTTTCAGGTGGATGAATTTTTCAGGTGGATGAATTTTTTAGGTGGATGAATTTTTTAGGTGGATGAATTCTTTAGGTGGATGAATTTTTTAGGTGGATGAATTTTTTAGGTGGATGATTTTTTCAGGTGGATGAATTTTTCAGGTGGATGAATTTTTCAGGTGGATGAATTTTTCAGGTGGATGAATTTTTCAGGTGGATGAATTTTTCAGGTGGATGAATTTTTCAGGTGGATGAACTTTTCAGGTGGATGAACTTTTCAGGTGGATGAACTTTTCAGGTGGATGAACTTTTCAGGTGGATGAACTTTTCAGGTGGATGAATTTTTCAGGTGGATGAATTTTTCAGGTGGATGAATTTTTCAGGTGGATGAATCTTTTTGGTGGATGAATTTTTTAGGCGGATGAATTTTTTAGGTGGATGAATTTTTTAGGTGGATGATTTTTTTAGGTGGATGAATTTTTTAGGTGGATGAATTTTTTAGGTGGATAAATTTTTAAGGTGGATGAGTTTTTTAGGTGGATGAATTTTTTAGGTGGATGAATTTTTTAGGTGGATGAATTTTTCAGGTGGATGAATTTTTCAGGTGGATGAATTTTTCAGGTGGATGAATTTTTCAGGTGGATGAATTTTTCAGGTGGATGAATTTTTCAGGTGGGATGAATTTTTCAGGTGGATGAATTTTTCAGGTGGATGAATTTTTCAGGTGGATGAATTTTTCAGGTGGATGAATTTTTCAGGTGGATGAATTTTTCAGGTGGATGAATTTTTCAGGTGGATGAATTTTTCAGGTGGATGAATTTTTCAGGTGGATGAATTTTTCAGGTGGATGAATTTTTCAGGTGGATGAATTTTTCAGGTGGATGAATTTTTCAGGTGGATGAATTTTTCAGGTGGATGAATTTTTCATGTGGATGAATTTTTCAGGTGGATGAATTTTTCAGGTGGATGAATTTTTCAGGTGGATGAATTTTTCAAGTGGATGAATTTTTCAAGTGGATGAATTTTTCAGATGGATGAATTTTTCAGGTGGATGAATTTTTCAGGTGGATGAATTTTTCAGGTGGATGAATTTTTCAGGTGGATGAATTTTTCAGGTGGATGAATTTTTCAGGTGGATGAATTTTTCAGGTGGATGAACTTTTCAGGTGGATGAACTTTTCAGGTGGATGAATTTTTTAGGTGGATGAATTTTTCAGGTGGATGAATTTTTCAGGTGGATGAATTTTTCAGGTGGATGAATTTTTCAGGTGGATAAATTTTTTAGGTGGATGAATTTTTCAGGTGGATGAATTTTTCAGGTGGATGAATTTTTCAGGTGGATGAATTTTTTAGGTGGATGAATTTTTTAGGTGGATGAATTTTTTAGGTGGATGAATTTTTTAGGTGGATGAATTTTTTAGGTGGATGAATCTGTTAGGTGGATGAATTTTTTAGGTTGATGAATTTGTTAGGTGGATGAATTTTTTAGGTTGATGAATATGTTAGGTTGATGAATTTTTTAGGTGGATGAATTTTTCAGGTGGATGAATTTTTCAGGTGGATGAATTTTTCAGGTGGATGAATTTTTCAGGTGGATGAATTTTTCAGGTGGATGAATTTTTCAGGTGGATGAATTTTTCAGGTGGATGAATTTTTCAGGTGGATGAATTTTTCAGGTGGATGAATTTTTCAGGTGGATGAATTTTTTAGGTGGATGAATTTTTTAGGTGGATGAATTCTTTAGGTGGATGAATTTTTTAGGTGGATGAATTTTTTAGGTGGATGATTTTTTCAGGTGGATGAATTTTTCAGGTGGATGAATTTTTCAGGTGGATGAATTTTTCAGGTGGATGAATTTTTCAGGTGGATGAATTTTTCAGGTGGATGAATTTTTCAGGTGGATGAACTTTTCAGGTGGATGAACTTTTCAGGTGGATGAACTTTTCAGGTGGATGAACTTTTCAGGTGGATGAACTTTTCAGGTGGATGAACTTTTCAGGTGGATGAACTTTTCAGGTGGATGAATTTTTCAGGTGGATGAATTATTTAGGTGGATGAATTTTTTAGGTGGATGAATTTTTTAGGTGGATGATTTTTTTGGGTGGATGAATTTTTCAGGTGGATGAATTTTTCAGGTGGATGAATTTTTCAGGTGGATGAATTTTTCAGGTGGATGAATTTTTCAGGTGGATGAATTTTTCAGGTGGATGAATTTTTCGGGTGGATGAATTTTTTAGGTGGATGAATTTTTTAGGTGGATGAATTCTTTAGGTGGATGAATTTTTTAGGTGGATGAATTTTTTAGGTGGATGATTTTTTTAGGTGGATGAATTCTTTAGGTGGATGAATTTTTTAGGTGGATGAATTTTTTAGGTGGATGATTTTTTTAGGTGGATGAATTTTTTAGGTGGATGAATTTTTTAGGTGGATGAATTTTTCGGGTGGATGAATTTTTTAGGTGGATGAATTTTTTAGGTGGATGAATTCTTTAGGTGGATGAATTTTTTAGGTGGATGATTTTTTTAGGTGGATGAATTTTTTAGGTGGATGAATTTTTTAGGTGGATGAATTTTTTAGGTGGATGAATTTTTCAAGTGGATGATTTTTTTAGGTGGATGAATTTTTCAGGTGGATGAATTTTTCAGGTGGATGGATTTTTCAGGTGGATGAATTTTTCAGGTGGATGAATTTTTCAGGTGGATGAATTTTTCAGGTGGATGAATTTTTCAGGTGGATGAATTTTTCAGGTGGATGAATTTTTCAGGTGGATGAATTTTTCAGGTGGATGAATTTTTTAGGTGGATGAATTTTTTAGGTGGATGAATTTTTTAGGTGGAAGAATTTTTTAGGTGGAAGAATTTTTCAGGTGGATGAATTTTTCAGGTGGATGAATTTTTCAGGTGGATGAATTTTTCAGGTGGATGAATTTTTCAGGTGGATGAATTTTTCAGGTGGATGAATTTTTCAGGTGGATGAATTTTTCAGGTGGATGAATTTTTCAGGTGGATGAATTTTTCAGGTGGATGAATTTTTTAGGTGGATGAATTTTTTAGGTGGATGAATTCTTTAGGTGGATGAATTTTTTAGGTGGATGAATTTTTTAGGTGGATGAATTTTTCAGGTGGATGAATTTTTTAGGTGGATGAATTTTTCAGGTGGATGAATTTTTCAGGTGGATGAATTTTTCAGGTGGATGAATTTTTCAGGTGGATGAATTTTTCAGGTGGATGAATTTTTCAGGTGGATGAATTTTTCAGGTGGATGAATTTTTCAGGTGGATGAATTTTTCAGGTGGATGAATTTTTCAGGTGGATGAATTTTTTAGGTGGATAATTTTTTTAGGTGGATTAATTTTTTAGGTGGATGAATTTTTCAGGTGGATGAAATTTTTAGGTGGATGAATTTTTTAGGTGGATGAATTTTTTAGGTGGATAATTTTTTTAGGTGGATGAATTTTTTAGGTGGATGAATTTTTTAGGTGGATGAATTTTTTAGGTGGATGAATTTTTTAAGTGGATGAATTTTTTAGGTGGATGAATTTTTTATGTGGATGAATTTTTTAGGTGGATGAATTTTTTAGGTGGATGAATTTTTCAGGTGGATGAATTTTTTATGTGGATGAATTTTTTAGGTGGATGAACTTTTCAGGTGGATGAACTTTTCAGGTGGATGAATTTTTCAGGTGGATGAATTTTTCAGGTGGATGAATTTTTTAGGTGGATGAATTTTTTAGGTGGATGAATTTTTTAGGTGGATGAATTTTTTAGGTGGATGAATTTTTTAGGTGGATGAATTTTTTAGGTGGATGAATTTTTCAGGTGGATGAATTTTTCAGGTGGATGAATTTTTCAGGTGGATGAATTTTTCAGGTGGATGAATTTTTTAGGTGGATGAATTTTTTAGGTGGATGAATTCTTTAGGTGGATGAATTTTTTAGGTGGATGAATTTTTTAGGTGGATGATTTTTTCAGGTGGATGAATTTTTCAGGTGGATGAATTTTTCAGGTGGATGAATTTTTCAGGTGGATGAATTTTTCAGGTGGATGAACTTTTCAGGTGGATGAACTTTTCAGGTGGATGAACTTTTCAGGTGGATGAACTTTTCAGGTGGATGAACTTTTCAGGTGGATGAACTTTTCAGGTGGATGAACTTTCAGGTGGATGAACTTTTCAGGTGGATGAATTTTTCAGGTGGATGAATTATTTAGGTGGATGAATTTTTTAGGTGGATGAATTTTTTAGGTGGATGAATTTTTTAGGTGGATGATTTTTTTAGGTGGATGAATTTTTCAGGTGGATGAATTTTTCAGGTGGATGAATTTTTCAGGTGGATGAATTTTTCAGGTGGATGAATTTTTCAGGTGGATGAATTTTTCGGGTGGATGAATTTTTTAGGTGGATGAATTTTTTAGGTGGATGAATTCTTTAGGTGGATGAATTTTTTAGGTGGTTGAATTTTTTAGGTGGATGATTTTTTTAGGTGGATGAATTCTTTAGGTGGATGAATTTTTTAGGTGGATGAATTTTTTAGGTGGATGATTTTTTTAGGTGGATGAATTTTTTAGGTGGATGAATTTTTTAGGTGGATGAATTTTTCGGGTGGATGAATTTTTTAGGTGGATGAATTTTTTAGGTGGATGAATTCTTTAGGTGGATGAATTTTTTAGGTGGATGATTTTTTTAGGTGGATGAAATTTTTAGGTGGATGAATTTTTTAGGTGGATGAATTTTTCAGGTGGATGATTTTTTTAGGTGGATGAATTTTTCAGGTGGATGAATTTTTCAGGTGGATGAATTTTTCAGGTGGATGAATTTTTCAGGTGGATGAATTTTTCAGGTGGATGAATTTTTCAGGTGGATGAATTTTTCAGGTGGATGAATTTTTCAGGTGGATGAATTTTTCAGGTGGATGAATTTTTCAGGTGGATGAATTTTTCAGGTGGATGAATTTTTCAGGTGGATGAATTTTTCAGGTGGATGAACTTTTCAGGTGGATGAACTTTTCAGGTGGATGAACTTTTCAGGTGGATGAACTTTTCAGGTGGATGAATTTTTCAGGTGGATGAATTTTTCAGGTGGATGAATTTTTCAGGTGGATGAATTTTTCAGGTGGATGAATTTTTCAGGTGGATGAATTTTTCAGGTGGATGAATTTTTCAGGAGGATGAACTTTTCAGGTGGATGAACTTTTCAGGTGGATGAACTTTTCAGGTGGATGAACTTTTCAGGTGGATGAATTTTTTAGGTGGATGAATTTTTCAGGTGGATGAATTTTTCAGGTGGATGAATTTTTCAGGTGGATGAATTTTTCAGGTGGATGAATTTTTCAGGTGGATGAATTTTTCAGGTGGGATGAATTTTTCAGGTGGATGAATTTTTCAGGTGGATGAATTTTTCAGGTGGATGAATTTTTCAGGTGGATGAATTTTTCAGGTGGATGAATTTTTCAGGTGGATGAATTTTTCAGGTGGATGAATTTTTCAGGTGGATGAATTTTTCAGGTGGATGAATTTTTCAGGTGGATGAATTTTTCAGGTGGATGAATTTTTCAGGTGGATGAATTTTTCAGGTGGATGAATTTTTCATGTGGATGAATTTTTCAGGTGGATGAATTTTTCAGGTGGATGAATTTTTCAGGTGGATGAATTTTTCAGGTGGATGAATTTTTCAAGTAGATGAATTTTTCAGGTGGATGAATTTTTCAGATGGATGAATTTTTCAGGTGGATGAATTTTTCAGGTGGATGAATTTTTCAGGTGGATGAATTTTTCAGGTGGATGAATTTTTCAGGTGGATGAATTTTTCAGGTGGATGAATTTTTCAGGTGGATGAACTTTTCAGGTGGATGAATTTTTTAGGTGGATGAATTTTTTAGGTGGATGAATTTTTCAGGTGGATGAATTTTTCAGGTGGATGAATTTTTCAGGTGGATAAATTTTTTAGGTGGATGAATTTTTCAGGTGGATGAATTTTTCAGGTGGATGAATTTTTCAGGTGGATGAATTTTTCAGGTGGATGAATTTTTTAGATGGATGAATTTTTTAGGTGGATGAATTTTTTAGGTGGATGAATTTTTTAGGTGGATGAATTTTTCAGGTGGATGAATTTTTCAGGTGGATGAATTTTTTAGGTGGATGAATTTTTTAGGTGGATGAATTTTTTAGGTGGATGAATTTTTTAGGTGGATGAATTTTTTAGGTGGATGAATTTTTTAGGTGGATGAATTTTTCAGGTGGATGAATTTTTCAGGTGGATGAATTTTTCAGGTGGATGAATTTTTCAGGTGGATGAATTTTTCAGGTGGATGAATTTTTTAGGTGGATGAATTTTTTAGGTGGATGAATTTTTTAGGTGGATGAATTTTTTAGGTGGATGAATTTTTTAGGTGGATGAATTTTTTAGGTGGATGAATTTTTCAGGTGGATGAATTTTTCAGGTGGATGAATTTTTCAGGTGGATGAATTTTTCAGGTGGATGAATTTTTTAGGTGGATGAATTTTTTAGGTGGATGAATTCTTTAGGTGGATGAATTTTTTAGGTGGATGAATTTTTTAGGTGGATGATTTTTTCAGGTGGATGAATTTTTCAGGTGGATGAATTTTTCAGGTGGATGAATTTTTCAGGTGGATGAATTTTTCAGGTGGATGAACTTTTCAGGTGGATGAACTTTTCAGGTGGATGAACTTTTCAGGTGGATGAACTTTTCAGGTGGATGAACTTTTCAGGTGGATGAACTTTTCAGGTGGATGAACTTTCAGGTGGATGAACTTTTCAGGTGGATGAATTTTTCAGGTGGATGAATTATTTAGGTGGATGAATTTTTTAGGTGGATGAATTTTTTAGGTGGATGAATTTTTTAGGTGGATGATTTTTTTAGGTGGATGAATTTTTCAGGTGGATGAATTTTTCAGGTGGATGAATTTTTCAGGTGGATGAATTTTTCAGGTGGATGAATTTTTCAGGTGGATGAATTTTTCGGGTGGATGAATTTTTTAGGTGGATGAATTTTTTAGGTGGATGAATTCTTTAGGTGGATGAATTTTTTAGGTGGTTGAATTTTTTAGGTGGATGATTTTTTTAGGTGGATGAATTCTTTAGGTGGATGAATTTTTTAGGTGGATGAATTTTTTAGGTGGATGATTTTTTTAGGTGGATGAATTTTTTAGGTGGATGAATTTTTTAGGTGGATGAATTTTTCGGGTGGATGAATTTTTTAGGTGGATGAATTTTTTAGGTGGATGAATTCTTTAGGTGGATGAATTTTTTAGGTGGATGATTTTTTTAGGTGGATGAAATTTTTAGGTGGATGAATTTTTTAGGTGGATGAATTTTTCAGGTGGATGATTTTTTTAGGTGGATGAATTTTTCAGGTGGATGAATTTTTCAGGTGGATGAATTTTTCAGGTGGATGAATTTTTCAGGTGGATGAATTTTTCAGGTGGATGAATTTTTCAGGTGGATGAATTTTTCAGGTGGATGAATTTTTCAGGTGGATGAATTTTTCAGGTGGATGAATTTTTCAGGTGGATGAATTTTTCAGGTGGATGAATTTTTCAGGTGGATGAATTTTTCAGGTGGATGAACTTTTCAGGTGGATGAACTTTTCAGGTGGATGAACTTTTCAGGTGGATGAACTTTTCAGGTGGATGAATTTTTCAGGTGGATGAATTTTTCAGGTGGATGAATTTTTCAGGTGGATGAATTTTTCAGGTGGATGAATTTTTCAGGTGGATGAATTTTTCAGGTGGATGAATTTTTCAGGAGGATGAACTTTTCAGGTGGATGAACTTTTCAGGTGGATGAACTTTTCAGGTGGATGAACTTTTCAGGTGGATGAATTTTTTAGGTGGATGAATTTTTCAGGTGGATGAATTTTTCAGGTGGATGAATTTTTCAGGTGGATGAATTTTTCAGGTGGATGAATTTTTCAGGTGGATGAATTTTTCAGGTGGGATGAATTTTTCAGGTGGATGAATTTTTCAGGTGGATGAATTTTTCAGGTGGATGAATTTTTCAGGTGGATGAATTTTTCAGGTGGATGAATTTTTCAGGTGGATGAATTTTTCAGGTGGATGAATTTTTCAGGTGGATGAATTTTTCAGGTGGATGAATTTTTCAGGTGGATGAATTTTTCAGGTGGATGAATTTTTCAGGTGGATGAATTTTTCAGGTGGATGAATTTTTCATGTGGATGAATTTTTCAGGTGGATGAATTTTTCAGGTGGATGAATTTTTCAGGTGGATGAATTTTTCAGGTGGATGAATTTTTCAAGTAGATGAATTTTTCAGGTGGATGAATTTTTCAGATGGATGAATTTTTCAGGTGGATGAATTTTTCAGGTGGATGAATTTTTCAGGTGGATGAATTTTTCAGGTGGATGAATTTTTCAGGTGGATGAATTTTTCAGGTGGATGAACTTTTCAGGTGGATGAATTTTTTAGGTGGATGAATTTTTTAGGTGGATGAATTTTTCAGGTGGATGAATTTTTCAGGTGGATGAATTTTTCAGGTGGATAAATTTTTTAGGTGGATGAATTTTTCAGGTGGATGAATTTTTCAGGTGGATGAATTTTTCAGGTGGATGAATTTTTCAGGTGGATGAATTTTTTAGGTGGATGAATTTTTTAGGTGGATGAATTTTTTAGGTGGATGAATTTTTTAGGTGGATGAATTTTTCAGGTGGATGAATTTTTCAGGTGGATGAATTTTTTAGGTGGATGAATTTTTTAGGTGGATGAATTTTTTAGGTGGATGAATTTTTTAGGTGGATGAATTTTTTAGGTGGATGAATTTTTTAGGTGGATGAATTTTTCAGGTGGATGAATTTTTCAGGTGGATGAATTTTTCAGGTGGATGAATTTTTCAGGTGGATGAATTTTTTAGGTGGATGAATTTTTTAGGTGGATGAATTCTTTAGGTGGATGAATTTTTTAGGTGGATGAATTTTTTAGGTGGATGATTTTTTCAGGTGGATGAATTTTTCAGGTGGATGAATTTTTCAGGTGGATGAATTTTTCAGGTGGATGAATTTTTCAGGTGGATGAATTTTTCAGGTGGATGAACTTTTCAGGTGGATGAACTTTTCAGGTGGATGAACTTTTCAGGTGGATGAACTTTTCAGGTGGATGAACTTTTCAGGTGGATGAACTTTTCAGGTGGATGAACTTTTCAGGTGGATGAACTTTTCAGGTGGATGAATTTTTCAGGTGGATGAATTATTTAGGTGGATGAATTTTTTAGGTGGATGAATTTTTTAGGTGGATGAATTTTTTAGGTGGATGATTTTTTTAGGTGGATGAATTTTTCAGGTGGATGAATTTTTCAGGTGGATGAATTTTTCAGGTGGATGAATTTTTCAGGTGGATGAATTTTTCGGGTGGATGAATTTTTTAGGTGGATGAATTTTTTAGGTGGATGAATTCTTTAGGTGGATGAATTTTTTAGGTGGATGAATTTTTTAGGTGGATGATTTTTTTAGGTGGATGAATTCTTTAGGTGGATGAATTTTTTAGGTGGATGAATTTTTTAGGTGGATGATTTTTTTAGGTGGATGAATTTTTTAGGTGGATGAATTTTTTAGGTGGATGAATTTTTCGGGTGGATGAATTTTTTAGGTGGATGAATTTTTTAGGTGGATGAATTTTTTAGGTGGATGAATTTTTTAGGTGGATGAATTTTTCAGGTGGATGAATTTTTCAGGTGGATGAATTTTTCAGGTGGATGAATTTTTCAGGTGGATGATTTTTTTAGGTGGATGAATTTTTTAGGTGGATGAATTCTTTAGGTGGATGAATTTTTTAGGTGGATGAATTTTTTAGGTGGATGATTTTTTCAGGTGGATGAATTTTTCAGGTGGATGAATTTTTCAGGTGGATGAATTTTTCAGGTGGATGAATTTTTCAGGTGGATGAATTTTTCAGGTGGATGAATTTTTCAGGTGGATGAATTTTTCAGGTGGATGAATTTTTCAGGTGGATGAATTTTTCAGGTGGATGAACTTTTCAGGTGGATGAACTTTTCAGGTGGATGAACTTTTCAGGTGGATGAACTTTTCAGGTGGATGAATTTTTCAGGTGGATGAATTTTTCAGGTGGATGAATTTTTCAGGTGGATGAATTTTTCAGGTGGATGAATTTTTCAGGTGGATGAATTTTTCAGGTGGATGAATTTTTCAGGAGGATGAACTTTTCAGGTGGATGAACTTTTCATGTGGATGAACTTTTCAGGTGGATGAACTTTTCAGGTGGATGAATTTTTTAGGTGGATGAATTTTTCAGGTGGATGAATTTTTCAGGTGGATGAATTTTTCAGGTGGATGAATTTTTCAGGTGGATGAATTTTTCAGGTGGGATGAATTTTTCAGGTGGATGAATTTTTCAGGTGGATGAATTTTTCAGGTGGATGAATTTTTCAGGTGGATGAATTTTTCAGGTGGATGAATTTTTCAGGTGGATGAATTTTTCAGGTGGATGAATTTTTCAGGTGGATGAATTTTTCAGGTGGATGAATTTTTCAGGTGGATGAATTTTTCAGGTGGATGAATTTTTCAGGTGGATGAATTTTTCAGGTGGATGAATTTTTCAGGTGGATGAATTTTTCATGTGGATGAATTTTTCATGTGGATGAATTTTTCATGTGGATGAATTTTTCAGGTGGATGAATTTTTCAGGTGGATGAATTTTTCAAGTGGATGAATTTTTCAGGTGGATGAATTTTTCAGATGGATGAATTTTTCAGGTGGATGAATTTTTCAGGTGGATGAATTTTTCAGGTGGATGAATTTTTCAGGTGGATGAATTTTTCAGGTGGATGAATTTTTCAGGTGGATGAATTTTTCAGGTGGATGAACTTTTCAGGTGGATGAATTTTTTAGGTGGATGAATTTTTTAGGTGGATGAATTTTTCAGGTGGATGAATTTTTCAGGTGGATGAATTTTTCAGGTGGATGAATTTTTTAGGTGGATGAATTTTTCAGGTGGATGAATTTTTCAGGTGGATGAATTTTTCAGGTGGATGAATTTTTCAGGTGGATGAATTTTTTAGGTGGATGAATTTTTTAGGTGGATGAATTTTTTAGGTGGATGAATTTTTTAGGTGGATGAATTTTTTAGGTGGATGAATTTGTTAGGTGGATGAATTTGTTAGGTGGATGAATTTTTTAGGTGGATGAATTTTTTAGGTTGATGAATTTGTTAGGTTGATGAATTTTTTAGGTGGATGAATTTTTCAGGTGGATGAATTTTTCAGGTGGATGAATTTTTCAGGTGGATGAATTTTTCAGGTGGATGAATTTTTCAGGTGGATGAATTTTTCAGGTGGATGAATTTTTCAGGTGGATGAATTTTTCAGGTGGATGAATTTTTCAGGTGGATGAATTTTTCAGGTGGATGAATTTTTTAGGTGGATGAATTTTTTAGGTGGATGAATTCTTTAGGTGGATGAATTTTTTAGGTGGATGAATTTTTTAGGTGGATGATTTTTTCAGGTGGATGAATTTTTCAGGTGGATGAATTTTTCAGGTGGATGAATTTTTCAGGTGGATGAATTTTTCAGGTGGATGAATTTTTCAGGTGGATGAATTTTTCAGGTGGATGAACTTTTCAGGTGGATGAACTTTTCAGGTGGATGAACTTTTCAGGTGGATGAACTTTTCAGGTGGATGAACTTTTCAGGTGGATGAATTTTTCAGGTGGATGAATTTTTCAGGTGGATGAATTTTTCAGGTGGATGAATTATTTAGGTGGATGAATTTTTTAGGTGGATGAATTTTTTAGGTGGATGATTTTTTTGGGTGGATGAATTTTTCAGGTGGATGAATTTTTCAGGTGGATGAATTTTTCAGGTGGATGAATTTTTCAGGTGGATGAATTTTTCAGGTGGATGAATTTTTCAGGTGGATGAATTTTTCGGGTGGATGAATTTTTTAGGTGGATGAATTTTTTAGGTGGATGAATTCTTTAGGTGGATGAATTTTTTAGGTGGATGAATTTTTTAGGTGGATGATTTTTTTAGGTGGATGAATTCTTTAGGTGGATGAATTTTTTAGGTGGATGAATTTTTTAGGTGGATGATTTTTTTAGGTGGATGAATTTTTTAGGTGGATGAATTTTTTAGGTGGATGAATTTTTCGGGTGGATGAATTTTTTAGGTGGATGAATTTTTTAGGTGGATGAATTCTTTAGGTGGATGAATTTTTTAGGTGGATGATTTTTTTAGGTGGATGAATTTTTTAGGTGGATGAATTTTTTAGGTGGATGAATTTTTTAGGTGGATGAATTTTTCAAGTGGATGATTTTTTTAGGTGGATGAATTTTTCAGGTGGATGAATTTTTCAGGTGGATGGATTTTTCAGGTGGATGAATTTTTCAGGTGGATGAATTTTTCAGGTGGATGAATTTTTCAGGTGGATTAATTTTTCAGGTGGATGAATTTTTCAGGTGGATGAATTTTTCAGGTGGATGAATTTTTCAGGTGGATGAATTTTTTAGGTGGATGAATTTTTTAGGTGGATGAATTTTTTAGGTGGATGAATTTTTCAGGTGGATGAATTTTTCAGGTGGATGAATTTTTCAGGTGGATGAATTTTTCAGGTGGATGAATTTTTCAGGTGGATGAATTTTTCAGGTGGATGAATTTTTCAGGTGGATGAATTTTTCAGGTGGATGAATTTTTCAGGTGGATGAATTTTTCAGGTGGATGAATTTTTCAGGTGGATGAATTTTTCAGGTGGATGAATTTTTTAGGTGGATGAATTTTTTAGGTGGATGAATTTTTTAGGTGGATGAATTTTTCAGGTGGATGAATTTTTCAGGTGGATGAATTTTTCAGGTGGATGAATTTTTCAGGTGGATGAATTTTTCAGGTGGATGAATTTTTCAGGTGGATGAATTTTTCAGGTGGATGAATTTTTCAGGTGGATGAATTTTTCAGGTGGATGAATTTTTCAGGTGGATGAATTTTTTAGGTGGATGAATTCTTTAGGTGGATGAATTTTTTAGGTGGATGAATTTTTTAGGTGGATGAATTTTTCAGGTGGATGAATTTTTTAGGTGGATGAATTTTTCAGGTGGATGAATTTTTCAGGTGGATGAATTTTTCAGGTGGATGAATTTTTCAGGTGGATGAATTTTTCAGGTGGATGAATTTTTCAGGTGGATGAATTTTTCAGGTGGATGAATTTTTCAGGTGGATGAATTTTTCAGGTGGATGAATTTTTCAGGTGGATGAATTTTTTAGGTGGATAATTTTTTTAGGTGGATTAATTTTTTAGGTGGATGAATTTTTCAGGTGGATGAAATTTTTAGGTGGATGAATTTTTTAGGTGGATAATTTTTTTAGGTGGATGAATTTTTTAGGTGGATGAATTTTTTAGGTGGATGAATTTTTTAGGTGGATGAATTTTTTAAGTGGATGAATTTTTTAGGTGGATGAATTTTTTATGTGGATGAATTTTTTAGGTGGATGAATTTTTTAGGTGGATGAATTTTTCAGGTGGATGAATTTTTCAGGTGGATGAATTTTTTATGTGGATGAATTTTTTAGGTGGATGAACTTTTCAGGTGGATGAACTTTTCAGGTGGATGAATTTTTCAGGTGGATGAATTTTTCAGGTGGATGAATTTTTTAGGTGGATGAATTTTTTAGGTGGATGAATTTTTTAGGTGGATGAATTTTTTAGGTGGATGAATTTTTTAGGTGGATGAATTTTTTAGGTGGATGAATTTTTCAGGTGGATGAATTTTTCAGGTGGATGAATTTTTCAGGTGGATGAATTTTTCAGGTGGATGAATTTTTTAGGTGGATGAATTTTTTAGGTGGATGAATTCTTTAGGTGGATGAATTTTTTAGGTGGATGAATTTTTTAGGTGGATGATTTTTTCAGGTGGATGAATTTTTCAGGTGGATGAATTTTTCAGGTGGATGAATTTTTCAGGTGGATGAATTTTTCAGGTGGATGAATTTTTCAGGTGGATGAACTTTTCAGGTGGATGAACTTTTCAGGTGGATGAACTTTTCAGGTGGATGAACTTTTCAGGTGGATGAACTTTTCAGGTGGATGAACTTTTCAGGTGGATGAACTTTTCAGGTGGATGAATTTTTCAGGTGGATGAATTATTTAGGTGGATGAATTTTTTAGGTGGATGAATTTTTTAGGTGGATGAATTTTTTAGGTGGATGATTTTTTTAGGTGGATGAATTTTTCAGGTGGATGAATTTTTCAGGTGGATGAATTTTTCAGGTGGATGAATTTTTCAGGTGGATGAATTTTTCAGGTGGATGAATTTTTCAGGTGGATGAATTTTTCGGGTGGATGAATTTTTTAGGTGGATGAATTTTTTAGGTGGATGAATTCTTTAGGTGGATGAATTTTTTAGGTGGATGAATTTTTTAGGTGGATGATTTTTTTAGGTGGATGAATTCTTTAGGTGGATGAATTTTTTAGGTGGATGAATTTTTTAGGTGGATGATTTTTTTAGGTGGATGAATTTTTTAGGTGGATGAATTTTTTAGGTGGATGAATTTTTCGGGTGGATGAATTTTTTAGGTGGATGAATTTTTTAGGTGGATGAATTCTTTAGGTGGATGAATTTTTTAGGTGGATGATTTTTTTAGGTGGATGAAATTTTTAGGTGGATGAATTTTTTAGGTGGATGAATTTTTCAGGTGGATGATTTTTTTAGGTGGATGAATTTTTCAGGTGGATGAATTTTTCAGGTGGATGAATTTTTCAGGTGGATGAATTTTTCAGGTGGATGAATTTTTCAGGTGGATGAATTTTTCAGGTGGATGAATTTTTCAGGTGGATGAATTTTTCAGGTGGATGAATTTTTCAGGTGGATGAATTTTTCAGGTGGATGAATTTTTCAGGTGGATGAATTTTTCAGGTGGATGAATTTTTCAGGTGGATGAATTTTTCAGGTGGATGAACTTTTTCAGGTGGATGAACTTTTCAGGTGGATGAACTTTTGACTTCAGGTGGATGAACTTTTCAGGTGGATGAATTTTTCAGGTGGATGAATTTTTCAGGTGGATGAATTTTTCAGGTGGATGAATTTTTCAGGTGGATGAATTTTTCAGGTGGATGAATTTTTCAGGTGGATGAATTTTTCAGGAGGATGAACTTTTCAGGTGGATGAACTTTTCAGGTGGATGAACTTTTCAGGTGGATGAACTTTTCAGGTGGATGAACTTTTCAGGTGGATGAACTTTTCAGGTGGATGAACTTTTCAGGTGGATGAACTTTTCAGGTGGATGAACTTTTCAGGTGGATGAACTTTTCAGGTGGATGAACTTTTCAGGTGGATGAACTTTTCAGGTGGATGAACTTTTCAGGTGGATGAACTTTTCAGGTGGATGAACTTTTCAGGTGGATGAACTTTTCAGGTGGATGAACTTTTCAGGTGGATGAACTTTTCAGGTGGATGAACTTTTCAGGTGGATGAACTTTTCAGGTGGATGAACTTTCAGGTGATGAACTTTTCAGGTGGATGAATTTTTCAGGTGGATGAATTTTTCAGGTGGATTAATTTTTTTGGTGGATTAATTTTTTTGGTGGATGAATGTGCTGGAATCCCTCCAGTTTTCTTTCATTTTAATCCAATAAATTATTACACCTATTTTAAAAGCCTGCCAATGTATATTTCCATTTTGATATTTTAACTCATCGCACCTCCTTTTCCGTTCCAATAATGTAAACCTAAAGCTAATCTGTAAAACGTTCATTAACATTTTAACATTGCGTCATGTAGCAGGTGTCTGTGTGTGGCTGGTATAAATGAGTGATTGGGAGTCGAGTACTGTTNGAAACATATCAATCAAAACGCTTGCGTAAGCATATCGTGTTAACGCGCTAATGAGGTCAATTATAATGATTGCTCTAGCGAAAAATGCACTTGTGTTATAATATATAATTATTTAGTATTTGTGTGGAAGAGGTGTCAAGAGAGGTCACAAATTACCTTTAAATCTGTGACCTTATCCTTTGGTAAACAGTCTTTCAACAAAAGGTTCTTGCGAACTAAGACTTGTGTTGCTGTTCCAATTAAATATTAATAATTATATTCAGTGAAGTTATTCTTATGAATTAGAATAATTTTAAAACATCAAATTCAGTTAAACAGTAAATCAATTTAACTGCTGTGGGTGTTTATGTTTGTTAAAGTATTGAATGATAATAAATACTTTCAACAAAAGGTTCTTGCGAACTAAGACTTGGGTTGCTGTTCCAATTGAATATTAATAATTATATTCAGTTATTCTTATGAATTAGAATAATGTTAAAACATCAATTCAGTTAAACAGTAAATCAATTTAATTGCATTGGTTGTTTATGTTTGTTAAGTATTGAACGATAATAAATACTTTGAAAACATGTCTTCAAATAAGTTACAGGGGATTGTTCCCTAGACGGAAATAATTACCCTACATGGAGGATACAAATGAAGATGTACCTCTTACGAGAGAAACTGATGGATTTTGCTGATGGATCTAAACCAGTTCCAATTGATTCAGCTTCAACTGAGGTGAAGAATGCCTATGCTAATAATTATAATAAGGCTCTGGCAGATATAGTACTATCTATTTCACCGGATCAATTGTACTTAGTTGGACAACCGACGGATCCACACGCTGTCTGGACTACCCTTCAAGAAACGTTTCAGAAAAACACGTGGGCTAACAAATTTCGTCTGAAGAAAAAGCTCTACAATCTAAAATTGAAGTCTCCTGAACTACTCGACTTTCATTTGAAGGAACTAACTGAAGTTTTTCAAGAGCTTGCCTTGTTAAATCAAGTGATCAGTGAAGAGGATAAAGTTATTTGTCTTCTGTCATCACTACCAGGGCCGTTTGAAGTGCTTGTCACTGCACTTGAAGCTCAGACAGACATCCCTAACTGGATTACCGTAGCTGACACACTCCGGAGAGAAGCTGAAAAGTTGAGTATTAAATCAAATAATGCATTAGCATTATCCAATACTCAGAATTATGCTGGAGTAAATAAACAGTCATCATTTGCCATTTCTGCAATAAGATGGGACACCTGAAAAAAGACTGCTTTAAATTTAAAAGGTCTTCTCAAACTAACAGAACTCAAAACCAGCCAAATGTTGTAAATGAATGTAACCTTTGATGAATCAATTTCATCTAAGATTGAGAGCCCTCAACTGAGTGAGACTCCTACCTCTCCACTGGTGTTCCCTTCAGAAGATTCAGAACCTGCTGGACCAGAGAATCAACCTTCTGACGATAACCCTCCAATAATCCTCCCTGAGGCGCAACCTGTACCAGCTATCAGTCCTAATGAGGATCTTAGACGATCGTCCAGAATTCGTCGAGCTCCTATTAGATATGGTAGTTGGGAGTATGATCATCTTGAGGAGGAGGAGGAGGGTTTATTAGTCAATGGGAATATCAATATCGAACCTAGGTCGGTATCTGAGGCTCTTAATAGCGGTTCTGAATCCTCTAAATGGAAACATGCCATGGAGAGGGAATTAAATGCTTTTGAGAAACATAAAGTTTTTGAACTCGTAAAACCTACCTCAGATTTAAATATAATTAAATCTAAATGGGTGTTTAAAAGAAAAAAGGGATCTGATGGTAGAGTGGTTTCATATAAAGCTAGATTAGTCGCTCAGGGTTTTTTACAGGGACCTGGAATCGACTATGATGAAATTTTTGCTCCTGTAGTGAGATTTGAATCGGTGCGAACCATGTTATCTTTAGCAGCTAACCAAAAATTATTTGTACATCACTTGGATGTCAATTCTGCCTTTTTGAATGGGGATCTTAAAGAAAATGTTTATATTAGACAGCCTCCTGGCTATGCTATTCCAGGAAAAGAAGATTTAGTATGTAAAATTAATAAATCTATGTATGGATTAAAACAATCACCCAAATGTTGGAATGATGCGTTGGATGCATATCTTAAATCCTTAGGCTTTATTCAGTCCTCTTGTGACTCTTGTATATATGTTAAATTAATCAATAACTCTCCATGCTTCATTTCTGTGTATGTAGATGATATTATTGTAGCATGTAAGAACTATGATGATCTGACTAAAATCAAGATTGATTTAAGTGCTAAATTTGAGATGAAAGACTTAGGAAAATTATCCTATTTCTTAGGCATAAAAATCGTTCAAGACGAAAATAAAATAGCCCTAAATCAATCTTCATTTGTCAACGAGTTATTAGATAGATTTGAATTCAATAATTGCAAACCTATTTCAACCCCTGCTGATGTTAATTCCCATTTGGAACCAACTACTGATGAGTGTGAACTAGTAGACAAAACTAAATATCAATCAGCTGTAGGTGCCTTACTGTATCTATCTACTAAAACTAGACCTGACATAACTTATGCAGTTGGAAATGTCTCTAAATTTTGTTCCAATCCAAACACTAAGCACTGGTCTGCAATTAAGAGAATATTTAGATACCTAAAAGGCACACCGGATCTTGGCATTACATATGGTAATGAAGATTCTGAGTTGATAGGTTATTCTGATGCCGACTGGGCAGGAAACAGAGTTGATAGGAAAAGTACTTCTGGCCAATGCTTTATGTTAAATAATTCCATTATTTCTTGGCGCTCTGTGAAACAGTCATGTGTTGCTTTATCAACAGCTGAAGCTGAATATGTTTCCCTCTCTGGAGCCTCCCAAGAAGCTGTATTTCTAAATAAATTACTATTAGATCTTAAAGTACCAAATAAGAATCCTATAGTTTTGTTTGAGGATAATCAGTCAGCTATTTGTATTGCTAAAAATGCAAAAAATCATCCTAGATCGAAACACATTGATATTAAATTTCATTACATTAGAGATCTTGTTGCTTCAAACACAATTAAACTTGTGTATTGCCCCAGCGAAACTATGCTCGCTGACATATTCACTAAACCGTTGCCTATTGATAGATTTACCAAATTAGTTGAATTAATAGGCATGAAAAATATATAATGTCGTGTGAGGAGGAGTGTTGAAATTTTAGTTAAATGTATTACACACTCGTTATATGTTTAATATTAATTTCCTGTTAGACTAGCTCAGCTATATTAAATTACCTATTGTTTCAATAACCATGTATTACTTTTAATGAGAAACGGACATAAGGTCTAAAGTCGATCACACTTCCGTCGAGGGTTAAATACCCTGCTTGTAGTTTCTGAAGGCAGTCTGTCTTTAACATTACTCAGAGAGAGATATGATTCACTCATCTCTCTATATAGACTTCTAATTGTATAACATATTTACTCTTTAAATAAACTCTATGTCTTAACGTTGTTAACCCACTGTTATTTAACCTAATTCTAACATTAAACCTCTACTAAACGTAAATAATTAGAAGTTGATGTGCTAGTTAACAAGTTTCATTTAAGAGTAAATTCTGTGTTATCAGACGGTTCCACATTTTTCGAATATGTAAGAAATAAATAGAATAATTATCATTATTCAATTCTTACTTAAATTGGCATCCATGATACCAGTACGTAAAATACAAGTTTAGAAATAAAAATCATTACATAAATAATTTTTCCACATAAAATGCAGAACCCCACATCCGATAACTTGAGCTTTCATCATAGTGCCAAAAGCTGCAAATGAGACGATTGAAATTCAGTGATTCACATTATATGATAATTAAACTTGAAGTGGTTATCGGACTCAATAAATCTATATATAATAATCATTATTTAACTTTTATTTCATTTGGTTTCATACCTTCAGCTATTTTGCTTCTAATTTAATAGTAGTTAAATAATAATAATTATATTTTCCTTTATCACGTGTTCGAAATTATAGACCCTATTAATAACTTGGAACATATACCCTAGTGCAAATATATTTCTCAGAGCACAAAATTCCTGTTTGTTCAATGAAACACATTAATTATAAAAATCTAATTATCTATTAATTTTAATTAATGCATCACAGAGCTTTCATCTTTATTCTAAGTCGTGGCCTCAAAACATTTTCTATAATTTGAACTCATAGAGAACGAAATATTTAAGGAGTTACAATTATATAAAAATTTGACCAACTCATTACTATTTGTAATAACAATAAGTTGTGATTTTGGTTAAAAAAAGCGGTGCTTGCCTATATTGTTCTATTCACTTTAAAATATCTTTAAGTATCTCCGGGTCGTTTAATATCAAAATTTTTTTTAGTCAAATGCATCCACGGTGGCAATGTGACAGAGGTAGGTACTGTACTACTGGCACGAGGACGGATGGGCCCACGAACGATACCAGGACACATCGCTTCATTTCTTCCCATATAATTAACACATAACATTATGTAACATTAATCAAATTGATGTGCATCTAAATGTAAAGTACGTTATATAAATGAAGTAAGAATTTTCAATTTTAATTTCTTTATTTTATGGATGCAAGAGGATATCGTTTCGAAGCATATTAGATATATAATTTGACGTCTGTTCGATGCAGAATCCCTATGTATGTTGAATGTCGTAATTTATCTTTCTATTCAACGCTGTTATAACGGTATCGCTTCGATGCCAAATATACTTGATATGATGCGGTTTAGCGGTGCAAACGGATATCGGATTGATGTCTACTTGATGTCACCATGTCTAATTTGTTACTGGTATTCGATGTCGGAAGAGAGGTTATACAGAGTCGTTTAGACATCGAATAGATACATTCGTGTTTGCTGGGTTATTGCATCAAACTATAGTTTGGATGCATGCACTAAAGTGCATCAGTTCGATGCACTTTAGTGTCTCAAATTTTCCTTTGCTAAAATGATGAGAATAATTTTCTCATCATTTTAATAAACTTAAAGCTAAGACATTAAAGTGCATCGAACTTATGCACTTTAGTGTACCCAAACAATAGTTTGATGCAATAAAGTGTCTCGCTTTAGAGACAAAGCCATAGGGTGAACTCGAAACACCTGGGTGTATCAAAATTTCTAGGAGTGTAATAACTACTAGTTAATTAGTAATATAATAACAGATCAGAATTAGGGTAAAATATCGAACAGTTGCCAATTCAAACTGAAATCTATATTATTTTATTTACGCTATTTCAACCAATAATAACATTTATATTTAAAATTGAATGGAATGTTTAATTTTTAACGTGAATAATTATTTCAAACGAAAAAATAACATTTCATACCATATATGAATTAACTAGCGGCCAAACTCATTTTTATCAAGGAAATAGATAAAGTTTTAAATTAATAATTGAATGGATAACAGGCCTATCCATATTAAATTGCCTGAAACGGCTACAATTTCAAAGATGTACTTAATTGAGGATATTAAATTGGCTATTTGATGTGATTAAAGTTAGGAGAGATAGTTTGCACCACAGTACTATATAGAATAGGGTAGGTATTATACATACTGTGGGAGTAACAAACTAGCGGATACAAAAAGCTACACTAAAGCTTCATATAAAATAAATCTAAATGACAATCGTTATTCCGTATCCGTGTTCCGTATTTTATATTTTGTCATGGCGCAAATACAATTTGCTCTTCTCCCAGTACACACCCTATCCTAGCTCTGACCAGGATGGGTGCTGTGGAAGAGAACCTGATTGTGTGTGTTTCTCTTCTCCCAGTACACACCCTATCCTAACTCTGAGCAGGATGGGTGCTGTGGAGGAGAACCTGGTTGTGTGTGTTTCTCTTCTCCCAGTACTGTAGTACACACCCTATCCTAACTCTAAGCAGGATGGGTGCTGTGGAAGAGAACCTGGTTGTGTGTGTGTGTGTGTTGTTTTTCTCTTCTCCCAGTACACACCCTATCCTAACTCTGAGCGGGATGGGTGCTGTGGAAGAGAACCTGGTTGTGTGTGTGTGTGTTGTTTTTCTCTTCTCCCAGTACACACCCTGTCCTTGCTCTGACTTCTGAGCAGGATGGGTGCTGTGGAAGAGAACCTGGTTGTGTGTTTGTTTTCTCCCACAATGCACATCCTTTCTTGAATACTGCTCCTCAACCCTGTCTGATGTCTCTCTGGTATATTTGTATATTTTTATTTTTCTCGTGTATTTTAGTTAGAACAAAAATAAAATAGTTTTTAATCTTTTAATTTGCCTGAAAATGGAATTTTGATATCTTTAAACTTTTACTAATGATACACATGGGCCAAGTAATAAAGCATGTCCAAACTCGCCATTTTAATGGCGAGTTTGTGACAGTTATTTGGAGCCCTTCAATTGCAAATGGTGAGTTTTGTCTATTTTTCTCCTATGCTACAATGTTATTTTGGAGAGAATTTATGAAAATTTGATCATTTTGGAGAGAATTTGTTGAATTTTGGAGAGAGCTGGAGAGACAAATGGCGAGTTTATGAGACATACTATTTTACTTGGCACATCGCCTATCTTGACTTGTGTGGGGACAGGTGTGGAGTTGCATTAGCATGCATGCTTCTCTACACCTGGTATTTTACTGGAGTTATTATGATGAGGGTGTCAAATCGATGAGAGTTAGAGTGCCATTGCGAATGGCCCTACTCTGCGAATATGATACTGATACTGCTAAAAGGGATAGAGGTGAAACTGACTGGGTGATTCGCGTTGGAAAGTTGGTTAAACGAAATTTTTAAGTGGGGTCAGACCGGTCAGTGGATCCGATAGTCAAAATGTAAGCCTTAGTATATTCCATGTAAATATTAGGTCAATAAATCAAATAAAAATGGTTGAATTAATTAAATCTGTTGAATCAGAAAACACATCTGACAAACTAAATGTAATTTGTATATCTGAAACCCATGAAAAATTTGATAGGGTGGAGGTTCCTCTTGGATATAGATGTGCAACTAGGAGGAGAGACATGCTTGACAAAAAAGGTGGAGGGTTAATGATTTTATGGGCACTAACTAAAATGGGGAAAAAAAACGTAAGCGTGACGTGAGCGTGCACGCTCACGTCACTTAGTATTGACTAAAACACGGAAAATGGAATTTGCGTGCACGCCCACGCAACTAAGTTGACTAAAACATGGAAAAGTGGAATTTCATGTAATTTCTTGGCGTGCATGCTCACGCAACTGTCTAAAACGCGGAAAAAATGAAATTATTGGCGTGCACGCTCACGCAACGGTCAAAAATATTTTTGACTCAAATATTTTTGGCTCAAATATTTTTGACTCAAATATTTTTGATTTGACTCAATTATTTTAATTTAGACATTTGCGTGAGCGTGCACGCCATTTTTAAAAAAAATTTCTGCGTTTTTGACAGTTGCGTGAGCGTGCACGCCAATTATTTTTTTTCCGCATTTTAGACAGTTGCGTGAGCGTGCACGCCAATTATTTTAATTTAGACATTTGCGTGAGCGTGTACGCCTTTTTTTTATTTTTTCTGCGTTTTTGACAGTTGCGTGAACGTGCACGCCAGTTCTTTTTTCCACATTTTAGACAGTTGCGTGAGCGTGCACGCCAATTATTTTAATTTAGACATTTGCGTGAGCGTGCAGGCCATTTTTTAAAATTTTTCTGCGAATTTGACAGTTGCGTGAGCGTGCACGCCAATTATTATTTTTCCGCATTTTAGACAGTTGCGTGAGCGTGCACGCCAATTATTTTAATTTAGACATTTGAGTGAGTGTGCACGCTATTTTTTTATTTTTATGCGTTTTTGACAGTTGTGTGAGCATGCACGCCAATTTTTTTTTCCGCATTTTAGACAGTTGCGTCAGCGTGCACGCCAATTATTTTAATTTAGACATATGCGTGAGCGTGCACGCCATTTTTTTATTTTTCTGCGTTTTTGACAGTTGCGTGAGCGTGCACGCCAATTTTTTTTTCCGCATTTTAAACAGTTGCGTGAGCGTGCACGCCAATTATTTTAATTTAGACATTTGCGTGAGCGTGCACGCCATTTTTTAATTTTTTCTGCGTTTCTGACAGTTGCGTGAGCGTGCACGCCAATTCTTTTTTTCCGCATTTTAGACAGTTGCGTGAGTGTGCACGCCAATTATTTTAATTTAGACATTTGCGTGAGCGTGCACGCCATTTTAAAAAAAATTTCTGCGTTTTTGACAGTTTTGTGAGCGTGCACGCCAATTATTTTTTTTCCGCATTTTAGACAGTTGCGTGAGCGTGCACGCCAATTATTTTAATTTAGACATTTGCGTGAGCGTGCACGTCATTTTTTAAAATAATTCTGCGTTTTTGACAGTTGCGTGAGCGTGCACGCCAGTTATTTTTTTCCGCATTTTAGACAGTTGCATGAGCGTGCACGCCAATTATTTTAATTTAGACATTTGCGTGAGCGTGCACGCCAAGAAATTCCATAAAATTCCACTTTTCCATATTTTAGTCAACTTAGTTGCGTGGGCGTGCACGCAAATTCCTTTTTTCCGGCTTTTAGACAGTGGCGTGAGCGTGCACGCTCACGCCGATTATTAATTCTTTTCCGTCTTTTAGATACTGCCAATTTTATGTGATGAACGAGTAGGTATTAATGAGGTACCAACTGCTACTAGCAGTCCTGATTTACTGAGAGCAACCATTGAGGTGGAGAAACAGCACATAGACTTGATACTGGTATATATGGATGTAACCTGTAATGAAAGAAATGCATTAATCAGACAGGAACTGGATCAGATAGTCTTGGATGCTGAAGATAATTGTAAGATGACTATTTTAGGAGATTTTAATGGACATTTGGGTTATATTGAAAGTCAGAGATTAGATGTAAATGGGAGATATATCATTAACTTAATGGAGAGAAATAATTTGATATTGCTAAACCCTAAACTCTGATGACAAGTGTACTGGAGAGGTCACTAGGGAGGAAAATGGAAATACTAGTTCGATCAATTTTATTATTGTAAATTGCCCTATGTATGACATGTTTGTTTCTATGAATATTGATGAAAATAAACTAGAGTTTGACCTCTCTGATCACTGTCTCATGAAGGCAATATTTGAATTCCCTTCTAAAAAATAAAAATAATAAAAGCCGGATTAAAGATGTGAAACAAGTAGAATACTACAGCACAAATGAGCGTTTTAAGGGACTTTTTATTTCAGCCTTGGAGGATGAGATGGATGAAGTTGATGGTGAGTGGAACATGATAAAATTTGAGAAAGCTTTGAAAAAGACTGCAGATACTACCCTTAGGAGGCAGTATTTAGAGAGAGTGGATTTAAGGTCAAAGAAACTGAGAAAGTAGACCCTCCGTGGTTTACCGGAGAAATAGAGGAGAACATTAAACTAAGGAAGAAATATAATAGACATAGAAGAAATGCACAAAATGAGGAGGTGATGCTTTTTTGGAGGAGGTGCTATTTAGAACAGAAAGAGATTGTAATGTCAATGGTTAAAACTGCTATAACAAATTATGAATTAAAAATTACTGATGAAATCAGGCAGAATGTTAACTCTAAAAAAAAATGGCAGTATATTAATAAGCTAAGAAAAAAGGATGATAATGATAATAATAGGAATGCATTGTATGATGAGGAGGGAGTTGAAGTTGTGGAAGAAGGTGAGATTGCCCGAAATCTAATGAGATACTGGATGGAAATCTATCAGCAGCATGAGCCATCAATAGAAGATTGCTGGAATCCACAATTAAGACAAGAATATATTGCCAGCTTGCTGGTGGACCCACCAATTACCAAGTAGAAATGATTTCAACTGTTTTTCCCCTGTAAATAGAGATTTGCTAAATTGGGTTACAAACTTGTATGGGAGAATTGGAAATGATGCAAATAGGGTTAATAATGAGATGGGAACTAGAGATGGTAGTAGGATAGTGGGAATAGAAAAAATGGAGGTGGTGACTTTCACAATGGAAGAAGTTAGGAAACAAATAAAAAATATGAAAATGGGAAAACAAGCTGGTCTAGATGGGATTAAAACAGAAATATTTAGGTGGCTAAGTGAAAGTCAAATTTGTATGGAGAGGTTAACTAGAGGGTTTAATTCATTGATGCTTGGTGGAGTGGTGCCAGAACATTGGAAGGAGTCTAAGACTGTGCTCATACCTAAAAAGTCAAAACCTAAGTGTTCTGAATTCAGGCCAATTTCCTTAAACAGTACTTCCTACAAACTCTTCATGAGTCTACTGAAGGAGAAGATATACAAGCACATGAAATCACAGAGATGTATCTTGGAGCTTCAATCAGGATTTACAAAGGGGAAACGTATTGAAGACAACCTGTTAATTTTGAGATATTGCATCGTGGAGTCAAGAAGATTGAAAAAGCCACTCTATATAACTGCGATAGACTTTGCCAAAGCTTTTGACTCTATTGACAGGCAGCAGATAGTGAAAGTACTAATGAAATATAGATGTGAGCCTAAACTTATTGACATTATAGCCCAGATATACAGTCATGATAGATGTAGAATATTTTTTGGTAATCTGGAGATAGGTAATATCGAGGCTAGTAGTGGGATACGACAAGGGTGCACTGGCTCTCCTTGGCTATTTGTTATGGTGATGAATTTATTAATAGAAAAGATGATGCTTACAGGTTTGGGATTTAAAAATAGCAAATTCAAGATACCTCTGTTAATGTTTGCTGATGATGGTTTACTTCTCGCACACTCTGCTGGGAAGATGAGAAGTCTGATAAGGAGTGTGAATGAAGTATCTGCAGACTTGGGAATGAAGATAAATAAGGATAAGAGTGTGGTTTTAGCTATAAATACTGAAGTGAGAATTGAACAAATAGAAGGGATTAAAATTGAAGAAAGTATTAAATATTTGGGTATTAGAGTCAGTGTTCATAATGATAGTTTTAAGCTTCACAAAGAGAGTAAAATTAAGGAAAGCAAAAGATTCTCCAACTTAACTTATTCTGTTATCTCCAAAAGTTGCAATAAAGTGCTGGTTGGCAAAACTTACTGGGAGAGTATCATCGTACCTTCTATTATGTTTGGATCTTCTGTCATCTCCTGGAATAAAAATGAGCTCAAAGAATTGCAACGAGAAGAAAATAAGGTTTGGCGTTTTATTCTGGGGGGACCAGGTCATGTTGCAGTTGCATCTCTACGAGGAGAATTGGGAGTATCTAATGTAATAGTAAGAGATATGAAAATGAAATTGAAGTATGGAAGGCAGGTGATAAATGGAGAATCAGGTAATTTGGTGCAGGAAATCTATGAGGATATGTTTAATCAGGAAAGGGATAGTTTAATGAAGTGCATGAAAAATTATATGAGTGAAATTGCTATAGACAACTTGACTGAGTTGGCAAGTATTTCTGATTCAGAAATAAATGCAAGAGTAAATGACTATGATGAGGGAAACTGGAAGAGAGTGATGGAGGGACTGACGACTCTTGCTCTGTACAGACAGTTTAAGTCCAAGATTTGCAAGGAACCTTACTATGACAATACTTGGAATTCAGTCCTTATGTTCAGAGCAAGAAGTGACTCCATGAATTTGGGATGGAGGAGACGTAGTTGGGGAGAAGATGGGGTATGTAGAGTGTGTGATCGAGGGGAAGAGGAAACACTTAACCATTTTCTTGTTGAATGTATAAATTACCAGCAGATCAGAATCGAATATAATGTGCAGGACTTTGAGTTGGCTGAGATTCTGTTGTTTGTTGGTGATGCTGATGCAGAGAAGTGTAAGAAATTTATTGGGGATATGTGGAGGAGGAGGCAATTCTACCTGAGATGAGACAGAAATGGATTGATACTTTTAAGATATTTCTAAAAAAAAATATGAACTGTGTAAGATAATGCGAACATTCCACTGATTAAGAGCAGTGGCCATGTTTCGCAATAGAAATGTTTGCTCGAATGAAGCAGCACTCTATCATATTAGAGTACTGACTGTCATTCGTAGCTGCTTGATATGTATTTCAGTGGGGATCTTGTCTGGGTGATTGAATGCGTTGGGTGGTTGTTTGACTAGATATATATACTTATGCCTCTTTTCTCCTCTCCGGTCTGACGGTTGGCTTCAATTTAGGATCCATTTTCTGGGTGTTAATGTTTTTAAAAAAATAAGGATTTTAATTATTTTCTACATTTGACCATGTACGTATTACTTTGATTTTTTTTTTTGGACTGGTAGTAGATATGATTTTATATCTGCTACTTGTTTTATTGGAGCTTAATGATGAGGGTGAATTACCTGAACGAGTTAGAGTGCCATTGCCACTGGCCCTACTCTGTTTATAATAATCTGAATCTGCTTTCAACTAAATCTTGAGTGTTTGTACTAGTACTTCCATGTTGTTAACCAAAAGCTTTTTGGTCCCCAATGAGCGGTGCACCACTGCTCTTTTTATTAATTGTCTTATTGTCTCAACTTAAATGACTGTTATGTAGTTTGTTGTGTAGTGTGGTCAAGGGGTGTGGTGAGGCTGTTGGAGTGTTGAGTCGGGTGTTGGTGCTGAGAGCAGTTTTGAGTGTTAGTAAATCACTAAATTGGTTTGGTGGATTTAAGCCGTTTAATTAATTATCAATTAATCTCAAAACATGTAATATTGTGTCAATTATAAATTTTATTAATTTACAAATAAGAACGGGTGTTTCTCCTGCCCTTTTCGTTTGTTTGTTTACGTTTGTGACGTCACGGCTGCCAAGAGGGACAGCTAGACGTGGTATCTACCGTGTCGTCGAGTTCCACGAACTTGACGAACGTTCTTCGTCACGGGAACGGTTGGTTCTCGTAGAACTGAGGGACATCCTTCGAGTTCTTCAGCACGGGAACGCACCATCAGTGTAGTTTTAAGTGTTAGTGATAAGTGTAGTTTTAAGTATTAGTGATAAGTGTTGTTTTAAGTATTAGTGATAAGTGTTGTTTTAAGTGTAATTTGTAAACTGTAAAGTTAAGTGTTGGTACTGAAAGAAAAATACAGTATTGGTACTAAGTGAGAAATTAAGTGTAAGTGCTAGGTGATAAGTTTAGAAATAAGTGAAAATTGATAATGAAATAAGTGAAGGATCTTTCTTTTTGTGGTGGCAGAGGTGATCAGGTGAATACCTGAACAGGAAGTAAGGAGGAGTCTGGAGAACTGACCCGCTGAAAAGGGTATCAACAAAGCTACATCTTGATCTTCATTCTTGGGCGGCACGCCCCCCGATACATCTATGAGCTAGAGCTCAGAGCTAACGAA
This sequence comes from Caprella mutica, assembly GCA_947561585.1. Classification (NCBI taxonomy): domain Eukaryota; kingdom Metazoa; phylum Arthropoda; class Malacostraca; order Amphipoda; family Caprellidae; genus Caprella; species Caprella mutica. The sequence continues at coordinate 79,549 of CANNZV010002521.1, forward strand.
CGGCTAACTAAAATATGTTTTTAACTTTTTATTGAGACTTCAGAGGCTCAGACTGAAAGTTTACCATAGTTACCCCTTAAAATTATAATTATTACAGTTTTCTATGGTAAATTTTATTTTCTATTTCAAATTAAACAATAAACATCTCAATCAAAGAATAAAACTGTGTAGTATAAACATTGGATTCAGGTACCATTCATGTAACAGAGCCAGTTTGTATTTGGTGCACTGACTTTTTCAAAAATCTGAGAAATAGCTGCCAACATTTTTCATCAATTTGTCTAGTCCTCCAACATTTTTCCAGTTTCCCTTCCCAAAATTAATGGTAATATAGGAATTAATAGCTAAATATCCTCTGACATTGCAGGAATTTTTTATTTGAGAAATTGAATATCTCTCGATCTATCCTTGGAATTTACCACCAAATACAATCTGGTAACAGAGTGTGACAGTTAGAGCTGAGCTAATTAATTGGCTTAGATTTCAAAAGGTCAAAACTGAGATAGCTAAGTCTAATTGGCTTAAAATTTTGAATTAATTCCTACGTTTCCAATCCCATGTTAATTTTGGCTTGAAATCTCCAAAAAATGAGCCAAATTGGCTTGGCAACTTCCATGAATCTGCCCCAATCTTCTATGCAACTGCCCCAATCTGCTGTGCAATTGTTGTGAGTCTGCTGTGCAATTGTCGTGAGTCTGCTGTGCAATTGCCGTGAGTCTGCTGTGCAATTGCCGTGAGTCTGCTGTGCAATTGCTGCGAGTCTGCTGTGCAATTGCCGTGAGTCTGCTGTGCATTTGTCATGAGTCTGCTGTGCAATTGCCGTGAGTCTGCTGTGCAATTGCCGTGAGTCTGCTGTGCAATTGCCGTGAGTCTGCTGTGCAATTGCCGTGAGTCTGCTGTGCAATTGCCATGAGGGCGTGGCTGCTGTGCAATTGCCATGAGGGCGTGGCTGCTGTGCAATTGCCATGAGGGCGTGGCTGCTGTGCAATTGCCATGAGGGCGTGGCTGCTGTGCAATTACCGTGAGGCTGCTGTGAATATGCCATGGGCCCATGAGGCTGCTGTGCAATTTCCGTGATATAGGAGTATCGGGGATGAATATCACAGTATTATTAATGAATAAGAGCTCATTAACTTTATTGATAAATGTGCGCAAGTCCACCCGTGAATTAAAATATTCCCAGGGTGTTCTTGCGCATCTAGAATATTGTTTTTATCTCAATAATTTATAATTATTATTAAAATCATGTTACATGACGTTAATCTGCAGTAAATTATGCATATCCTACGTAAATTGCAATCAAATTTGAGCATAATTATCAACACTACAGCATAGTTTGATCTATGATCAGATCATCAGAGATGATCACCATCTCTGTTTGAACACTTAGTATCTATACTTAAACTCTTATGATTTTCGTGAAATTTATGGACTAGAGGGTTTAAGAGCTGCTCTTTCCAATGGTGTCAGATTTGAAATATTTTCATGCATTCGCCGTCAATTACCAATGAGCAACTTCACCCGGAATGTCGAAGTGCGCAAGGCCACCCGGTCTGACGCTATTATTGAAAAAAAGTCTTAAAATGGCTCCTTTAACCTATATTAAGTGTCAAAATATTGAAAATCGTTTGGGGACCTAAAGCACAAATTTACCTATTATAAATATCTATGTATCCTTCAATTTTCCTGAATACTTAATATAGTTTATCAGTATATTCCAGTCTGTATTTGGTGCACGTAATCCCATTGACTTTCAAAAAGCTGAAAAAATCCACCATAAATTTCCAGTAATGAGTAATTTGGCTGATCCACCACCATTTTCCCCTTTTATCCAATGAAAATTAATGGTAACATAAGAATAAAATCAATAAATAGCCAAAAATCCACTGCCTTTACCAGAATATAATTTCAAATTTCGAAGAGGAAAACTTCCACCGACAAGTTGGTGGAATTTACCCTGAAATTGGAAATACAGTCTGGAGTATATTTAAAATTTCCTTCCTTTTGTCCAGTCCCTTTACTCTCAAGCCATATTGCCAGACTGCAGAAACTGGTAAATTGTTTGTAGAGATCTCTTATTCTGTTTGTAGCAAAATTAATCTAAAGATAGGGATTAATTCAGAATTGTTTGTTGCAAAATTAATGTAAATTTAGGAATTAAATTAAAATTGTTCAGAGAGAATCTCCAAAATATCTCCCATAATTTGCAGACTGGCCATGTTGCAGAGTATATCAGTCAAAGCCCATTAATTGGCTTAGATTTTAAATGGTCAAAACTCAGATATGTCTAATTTGCTTAAATTTTTTAATTAATTCCTATGTTCCCATGTTAATTTTGGCTTGAAATCTTCAAAAAATTAGCCAAATTGGCTTGGCTCAGAATTTTTTGAAATTTGGGGTCAATAATTGGCTTACGATTTTCCAGCCTTTAAAACATGGCCCCCAAGTATTATTTTTGAGAGAAGGGGTCACAATCGGCAATCCCAATGCTATTGAGACCTCTATGCTCTATACATAAATTCGCTTTGATGATTTGATCCTGATAGTGGATGCATTCCAATAGGGTCACGCAGGTAAATTGCGAATGCGGCCCTTTAATTTTTAATTGTGGTCCTCTCGAGAGAGTTTCTAAAACATTCTGAACCGAAATTACATTAAAATGTTGCATAGCTATCAAAAGAAACGCAGTGCATGATATAATTTATTAATTTAACTTATTTAAGTTTTTGAAATTTTGAATGTATGATTTTTTTGTTGTTAGAGGCCGCAGTAGTAAGTGTGCTGCATTTTACCTGCTTTATGGTTTCTTCCTTCTGGCCAAGTAAAATAGTATGGTTCATAAACTCTCCTTTTTCTCTCCAGCTCCCTGGTAATGAAGCATGTCCAAACTCGCCATTTTAATGGGCATACAATTTTGATAATAATTTTAATTGAATTCCAAGAAACTACAGTTCATAACATTTTTTTTCTTAATTTCAAAATCAGAAAATCTTGATTTCACAACTTTTTTCTAATTTCGTTCAATTTCATTGCTCTTAGTCTCCAATTGCAGATGCATTAGTGTGGATGATCTTGTTGAAAGACAAAAGACATTTTCAGAAATTGCACTTTGATATAGCTATTTTATTTCAAATTTACCAAAAAATGACAATTTGTCTTAATTTTTTTTACTATCTGAAATTATTCTTTGGTTAAAATGAAGACATTCCTCTAGAATAACCTGCTAGAAACTTCATGAAAAGTGATTGAAAATTGTAAAAGTTTTGTAAATTGTTTTTGAAAAATAATCTTATCAATTAGATACCGGAATAACCCTCGTTACGTTATTTGGTCTTTATTTGTTCCAAGTGCATAATGTCGCATATGTCGGTCGTAGTACATGATGATACATAATAGTTATAATTAGAAATAGTTTTAGCACCTACCAAATTTTCTTAACCTAATTTATTTTATTATTTATGTTTTTTTGCATAATATTTTCTTTTCACTGCCTCATTGAGGGTAACGATTAAATCATCAGATGAAAAATAGTAAATTCAAACTCAAAATGAGCATTATTTCAATAGCAACCTAGTTCATAAAAAGTCCCCTCCAAGCATTTTTTTAAAATTATTTTAATCAATGAAGCTATTGTTTCTCATTATTTTGCAGTAAACCCTATAAAAATTGATAGCATATTTTTAATTTTTATGCTTTGAAAGAAATTAATATTGAAACTTTACAATACCTGTTTTACTTACAACTTCCTAATTTTCAGTCTAAACAAAAAGAATGAACACCATTTGTTTTGTATGTCAACTAGGTAGGTATGATTAATCCATTATTTAATACTCTTGTAGAAATGGAAAATTGGATGAATTTATAATAGAAACATTTATATACTTTAGAAAATAATTTAATTCTCAATGAGGGCCAAAATTTAATTGTTTATGAAATTCAAATTTGAAATCAAAACGCAAAGTGTAGCTACAATCTTTTTCTGCAGCATCAGATTAGTTTTTCTGCACACAGAGTATTAAGAATTTTAAAATAAAATAAAAATTATATTCTAAACCAAATTGTATGTCACTAGTTTGTAGATTAATGATCCTACTATTATGTTACTTTATGTAATAAACCTTTAATATAAACTATATATCTTGATAGTCATAAATTACTTCTTGTAACAAATTACTACCAATATTTTTCCGTACATTTCAAGAGACTGGTGTAAATCAGTGTTTCTGGTGTTAACAGTTCTATTTCCTTCAGAAATGTCAAACCCTCTGAACAGTTGTTCCCCCAAAGTTTATATAGTGACAGAAAATGAGATAATACTCAAAGATAAAGGGGATGATAGTGAGAAGTCAAAGCCAAGTAATTTGGAACAGATAGAGCTGGCTGCTAATGTTGGTAAAAAGGTAGGTTATTTTGATAGATGATGTTTTCATTAAGGGAACTTCTTCAAAAATATTAATGATGTTCTCCATTTACTAAGAAATTGTTTGAAACTAATATATTTTTATCTTTTGATATGAAATGAATCCTGATATCTTTATATTGATATAGCAAACGGTTTTCAAATGTCTTTCATTTCAGAGAAAGTTGACTGATGTCTTGAAGGAAAATGAAGATGAAGAATTGGTGGATGTTGACAGGTGAGTTAGTGCAGCTAGTACAGGCATCTCCCGCTTTAGTTTCCAAATCACAACTCAGTTTAGCTACCAAACGGTAAATAGAGCGAATAAAAGTAACAAGAAATTTATAATTGTCACTCCTCGTATATATATAAATTATTTTCTATGAGGTATAGAAAGAAAATTTGTTTTAGAGTTATTAGGGTACTACGTATATAAGCATATTAATAATAATATACAGTCTTTCATTGTTTGTGACTGTGATGAAAGAGTTTAAAGTCATGCATTTATTAAATGTTTTAAAATCCATCCATAGCTTAACTCTCACTCATTATAAGTGAGTAATTAATAGATACTTAGATTTCTATAATTATTTTGCTATATTCAACAAACCGCAGTTTTATGCTCTATGAAATGTTTTTGGTAGTAGGGTACTAAGTTCCAAGTTATTGGTTGGTTCTACAATTTCGGACACGTCAGAAAAGAAAATATTATTTAAATTCTATTCTAATTGGTATCATGGATACCAATTGAAATAAAAGTTAAATGATGATTTATTTATGTTTTATGTGTTAAAAAATTTGAAACCGTGCGATAACACGGAATTAACCCTAAAATAGAACATGTTGAATTTCTGAACCAATTGCTTTCAAGGGGACCGCCCCCAAAATTTTGAAAAAAATTTATTATTGAAGTTATGGTTCTGAAACTTTGCATGTATATATAAAATTGAATTATCTATCGTTTTTGTTTCTTGACATTTTTTCGATTAGACCCATAGAAAACGAGTTATTCGAATTTCGAACAAATTTCGAACCATTTTCAAAAACCTAAGTTTTTTTTTTTTTTTGGTTGAAGCTACAGCATTGCGGTTTTTTGCATTCGATTCTCCATACTGATATCTACAATATGATCTTCTTCGATTTTTGATTTTCGAATGGGTTTTCTAAATTTCGACTTTTTCATAAAAAGTAAACCAAAAATTTTGAAAAAAAAAATTTGTCGGAAAAAATGTTCTACAACAAATTCGAAAATCAAAAATCGAAGAAAATCATATTGTAGATATCATTATGGAGTATCGAATGCAAAAAACCGCAATGCTCTAGCTTCAACCAAAATCCAGAACCTTAGGTTTGAATTACAATATTTGTAGATCTCAGAATTAGTTGGAATTTCCTTTCAAAGTTTGATGATCTGACACGCAGCTTCCATCCGCTTCGAAGGTTTAGGGATAACTGAACAATCTCTCTTTGCATTCATTGGTGTGGGCGTGCTATAGGGGTAGGTTAGATACCAGATATAGCGAGATAATTAATTATTACGAATTATAATTGGCTGAGAGATGGTTTTTAGAGTACATATTGATTCCCTACCCCCGGCCCACTTTTCCCTTTCTCCCCCTCTCCCCAGGGGGTTAGAGTTATACGATACGTCTGGTATTTTGCACTCACTATAAAAAGGTTATAAAGCAACTATTTACACAATAAAAAAAAAGATAAAATTACGATATTTCTTCGGGGGGCGGTCCCCTTAATAACCTCATCTGGATTATAAGTTTGATGTTTTTTAATTACCGTGAAATAATCACAGAAAATTGTCTCTGTTTTCTATGTTTACGAACGGTTCCTATTTTGAATCATACTCGAAATAAGGACCGCTTTTACTAAAGTGAGTTGTACTTAAAGCGAGGCCTGCCTGTATATCTATTATAAGCATTAAAGTTGTAATCAAACAATATGGAATACTATAATAATTGCCTACTTTTAATTCTTTGTTATATATAAAACAATCTAGAAATGTAAATTTCTATAAAAGAACCATGGTCTATACCTAGATGGGTAGTAGATAACAATTTTGTTTACAGTGCTGTTGGCATTTCTTTTTCTATATTGTGTCCAATTCAATCTATTGACTATTTCAGGAACAGAAGGAAGAACTTCAAACATAGCCCAGATGAAGAGGGACCAGGTTACAATTTGAGAAGCCGTAAAGTGAAAGTCTACGACAAGCAAGTGAAACAGGTAAGTAATTGGAGAATTAACCCTACAACGTGCAACTATGCGTTACGACGGGCAGCACGGGTCAATTTGAGCCCCGCCTTCTTAAAATGTTTATAACTTCTAATAGAGCAAAGAATTTTATCTATATACTCTCATACACCTACTATGAAAAATTGAGAACACATATAATTAAGTTATTCATACACTGACCAGCTTAGAACAATATAATAATGATATAACAAAATTATAGCCGTCACTGAAGATTGTACGAGAACATACGACAACAGTGTCATGCGGTACCACAGAGTCGGAACAAGAGAGCGCGCAAAGCACAGAGCCACTCACAATGGACACATAGTCTGCACTGACTGAACCAGCAGTGGACCAGCACTGGTGTCAGTTGCGGCAGCGGTGTCTGACGTACGATCGTTTTTGTTAAATTACTAATTATACATAGTTTATTGCTATAATAATTATAGTCTAATACTTTCAGTACATCATATACAATAAGTTAAGAAAACTCATTTGATGACAAACATCAAATCACACAATATCAGAAGTTATTGAACTTTTTTGTTGGGCGGGGTTCATATTGCCCGTGTTGCACGTTGTAGGGTTAAAGTCTACAACAAGCAAGTGAAACAGGTAAGTAACTGGAGAATTAAAGTCGACAACAAGCAAGTGAAACAGGTAAGTAACTGGAGAATTAAAGTCGACAACAAGCAAGTGAAACAGGTAAGTAACTGGAGAATTAAAGTCTACAACAAGCAAGTGAAACAGGTAAGTAACTGGAGAATTAAAGTCGACAACAAGCAAGTGAAACAGGTAAGTAACTGGAGAATTAAAGTCTACAACAAGCAAGTGAAACAGGTAAGTAACTGGAGAATTAAAGTCGACAACAAGCAAGTGAAACAGGTAAGTAACTGGAGAATTAAAGTCGACAACAAGCAAGTGAAACAGGTAAGTAACTGGAGAATTAAAGTCTACAACAAGCAAGTGAAACAGGTAAGAAACTGACAGACAGTAGGTAGCTACAGTTAAACAATAGTGTCTTTGGGATGATTTCTGTAGAATTTGTAATTTCCATGGAGAAACTTTTCTGAAATGAAATGTAGAGCGATGACAAAACTATCTATTTTTCTTTTCAAGCTTTCAATTTATTCAAAAATAATACACAGGAAACATAATTTTAACTTAAAGATGAATAACTTACATTCAATAATCTCCTATCTAGGATAAAGATGTATCTATAATTACCATTTCATAACCTTATCAAATAGCTAAAATGTAAATTAAAATCACTAATATATAATCATTTTGAAATAAAAATTCAGTAGAAGCCCCATATGAATTAAATTTGTACTTTTGGTCATAGCTACGTAAAATCAGATTCCTATGTCCTCAAATAAGAATGAAATTTTGAAATATTATTCAGAAATTTGATGATTTTGGTAGAAAGAATGGGCTATATTTAGGGTGAGATAAATCAGAGAAAAGAACTCTCACCTTTAGCTATTTCTGTGTTTCGTTTATGTAGACATGTGAATTGGTAAATAACATTGGAAAATGCAACAAGTAGAGTGGTATAATAATTAATTAAATAATTAAACATACTGCTAATAGAAATAAAGAAATCCAAAATGCAGTTAGTGTTGATTATAGGAGTTAAAAGTGCCTTTAGTTTAATTATAACTTATTTTATTTAATTGCTTATTTATTTGAGGAATTGGAACTCATTGATTGAAATATATAGCAAATTAAAGATAGCAAATTAATGTTTGAGGTCATTGATAATTTAACCTAAATACTCTAACCTAGTTTAAACCATTGGTTGGCACACGAAGTGTTAGCTGGTTCTGGGTTCTGAGCCTCCAAATAGTGAACTCAATTTTCAAAATTTTGGTGCAAACATTTGTCTGCAAACCTCCGAATGTTTTAAAAATAGAAAAGCGAACCTTAACTTCGATACCTTCCGTTTATAGTCAAAGCAAAATTTTACACACTCAGAATCTAAATTTAAAGCTTTCTGATTAAAAAAGTGTTTTTCAAATTATCTACATTAGCTATTTAGTGAACAAAATATTGGTAGATAAAAACATTATCAATACAATTTGAAACAATTTATTTGTGAAAAAGTGTGAGACTGTATATAGTGATAGACCGACGAGCAGTTGCAGCAGTACACGTTCAGAATGTAAATTGAACAAGTACAGTTTTAGTATGAAACGTACAACACCAGTTAATTTAATGTTATCTTGCAATCTCCTTTTAATTGATTAAAAAGAAACTAAATCTTTAATCAAAAAGCTATACCTATTAAAAGCTAGGAGCTATATTGATTCAATTAGAAGGTATAGCTGCATGAGAAAAGAGTGATAAATCTATCTTAAAAAGAACTAAATTGGCAACACTGACTAGATCGGAAAATGTAGATAGAGATATATCAGAAGTGCATCACCACAAGTTTGGTCGTCTTCGTTTTTCAAATTTCTCCTGGGATCTAGTGGTTCGGATTAAAAAATGACGTTATGACACACGTAAGTCCGAATCTTTATTGACATTGTCCTAATCTGAATTTCTGAGCCCATTGTCTGTCTGAGCGGATCCATGGACCATAAAAAAGCGTTACAATATTGCATCTGATGAATCGCAACCTTGCTAAGTTGATCCACTCCACATCAATGATCATTCCCTTTGACGATAGACCTACAGGAAGCCATTACTTTAATTGATGTACCATCAAGTACGTACAATGGTACATATTTTGCACATTAATATTGGTAGTAGATTTATCATTTGCATTTAAAGGAATTGATAAATGATATATATTTTTTTACATGTGAAAATAATTCACAAACACAAAATTAAGTTGTTTCGCTTAGTAATAATAAGTAGCCAATTCAATAAATCATAATGGCTACCCAACTTATTAAAATAAGGGAAGTAAATATGGTTGCACACATTCTTACCAGTGTCTCTAGACAAACGTGTAAAAGATATATAGAAAACTGATCTAGATGAAAAGAGCGACAGACACAGTCACGGCTAAACATTTTAAATTTTCTTTGGAAGAAATTGGAGCACCGTTTCTCTCCTGTGCACCAGTACTGCTCTCAGTGCCAAAAGAGCACTGAGTGCTGCCTTTGCCCACCCCTGGTGGGTGTAAGAAAGCGAGTGAAACAATATGAATGGGTGGAGCGAGGTGCACACCCAACATCTGCATTTTTTTGAAGTATGGAAAATATGCATAAAATTTCTCAATAACACCCTTGTATAAGGTGGTCGCAAGATTTTCATATATCATAAAAGGATATTATTCTTAATTTCTCTCAATACGATTCACTTCACTTGAATAAAGACATTCATCGCTTGATATTTCATTTGTGGGTTATATTTTATCCATGTTGAACCACAGTGATGTGTACCTCTTCATTTGTACATATTTTGTATGTGGACATCAATAATGGTTAGAATGTTCCATGTTTGAGAGTGTGGCAGTTAGGGTAGAAACTTAGTGTTCAATTATTAACTCATTCACTTAAGTATATACAACCGTAATTGTAGTTAATTAATCCTTCCTCTTTCGCAGGCTAGTGTGATGGATTCTCTGCCAAACGAAATGATTCTCCAGATCTTCGGTTACTTCGATAAACTCGGAGACAGAGCTGTTTTATCTCAAGTTTCGAGACGCTTCAATAGTCTCAGTAAGGTCAAAACATGGAGGAAAAAGGTCAACATCACGGTAAGGCTCTAAAATCAACTAAATTCAGTATAGTATGTTTTATCAAACATCATATTCAGATAATAATGTTTATGCAGAAGAATACTTTCCTACCATTCAACTGGTAGCTACTTTTGTTGAAGTTTAGAAAGATAGAAAGTCCTATACGTCACTTTTTCAAATGTTTGTTTACCCACCATCATTGCCGAATATCTTGTGATACAGTCCTAAAATTAAATTCTGGATTTTTTTTTGTAATTCAAAGTAAATTTTGAATTGTATTACATATTAGGCAATTAATTTTAAACATAGGCTAAAGAAAGAACAGTGGTTGTTAGAAGTTCATTTTAAGTGATTAACAGAGTGAACAAGAATACTGAATGTATTCTCTACGACAACCTTAACACAACACTGATTCTAGATTGTTCAAACAAGTTTTATATAAAAGCTAATTAGGAAACATTTCAAGAACCAGCATATGGTAAACATAAGACAATAATGCTGACGTGTTAAGCACAGTAGCTAAAGACACAAACATAAATATATAACTGAGTGAGACTAATAATATAACAAATCTCTTTAAACGAGTTATACAGATATCATTCACATCAACTTAATTAGTTTGGTAAATCTATCAGCATGTAGTGGCTTGGTAAACACATCAGCCAACATTCCTTCAATAGCACGGTATTTAAGTTCAATTTCATTTGAGGACACCAAGTTTCAGAAGTTCAGAACATAATGATAATTGATATCACTATGTAATGTTCTTTGATGATTTTAAAGATTTTTAGCAAGACCTATAGCAGACTGCTTATCCTTAAAGAAAACAACAGAATTCTTATTAGGTAACTTAAGATCTAACAATAACTTATTTAGAAATACTGCCTCTTGAGCAGAGCCAGAAAGAGATACATATTCAGCCTCTGGGCTACATAAGTCCGTTTAACAGACCGCCATGAAATGATAGAATGATTTAACTTGAAAAAGTATCCTGATGTACTTTTTCTATCATTTCTGTCATCAGCCCAGGCTTGTCAGAATAACCTACTAATTCTGACTCATCATTTCCATACAAAATTTCATCAGATATCGGAAAATTCATTTAACAGGCGTCCAGTGTTTACATTACATTACTAATAGCTTATGTAATGATGTAGGGTCTAGTCTTGGTAGATAAGTATAGTAATAAGCCTACTGCAGATTGGTACCTATTCGCATCAACCAATTCACATTCATCTGAAGTTTGTTGCAGATAGGAGCTAACATCAGCTAGTGTGGAGTAGTACAGGGTGGGGCGTAAGTTTGGAAGCAAATGAAAGTGCATATTATAATCCAACCAAAAATATATTTAATAATTTACAGTTATGTATTATTACATAAGGGTTTTAAGAATTCAAAAATCATAAATTTATTCAAAATGTCCCCCCTTGTTTTTAATAACAGCCTCAAATCTCCTCCGAACTCCTCCTACTGCGGCACGCAACTGTTCTTGTGAAATTTCATTCCAAGATCTCTGGAGCGAATGCTTTAAATCATCCACACTGCGATGGAATTTACCACAGGCCTTTGATTCAAGAATGGACCATACCGAAAAGTCCATAGGATTTACATCTGGGGAGCAGGGAGGCCACATTTCTTTGGACCAAAACCGTGGAAGATGGTCATGGCACCAGTTTTGAGTGACATTTGCAGTATGTGAAGTGCGCCGTCTTGCTGAAATGTCCATAGAGTGTCATTACCGAAGTGATCCTTAGCTGACTCCAACATTGGCGTCAAAATATTCTCAATATAACATTTAGCATTGATTTTGGCGCCTTGTTCCACAAAAATTAAAGGAGATCTCCAAGTTTCTGAAACGGCGGCCCAGACCATTACTGAAGCAGGTTTCATGGTTCTGTGGACAGTTTTTTGGTTGTATGGGATGTCTTTTGCACTTTTACCAATTATTCTGTCATTCGTCCGGTTGTGAGCCATTTCCACTGTGAAAATTTTTTCGTCAGACCAAACAATTTCACCAGCCGTGCCAGACTTCAATTCTCTCAGAAGTGCTTTGCTTCTCTCCAATCTCTTTTTCTTTACAGCTTCTGACAGAGTCTGTCTCTTTTGGAGGGTGAAAGAGGACATCTTTAGGTCTTCTTTGACAACTCTTCTCAATGTTCTGGGACTCACATTAGCTGTTTTGGCTAACAATCGTATTGACCTTTTCGGGTTCCTCCTGATCTTCTCTCAGGCACATTTTATCAGTTGTTTGGTGCGTTGTGAGCGTGGTCTACCACTTCTTGGACGATCAGTCAAGTCTCTTCTCTCATTAAAACGCTTCACACACTTCCAAACAGTCGATCTCGCTATTGAAAGATTCTTTGAAATGACGGAATCTGACTTCCCGGCACGGTGTAGAGCAATAATGGCTTCTCTTTTGTCTGACATTTTTGAATTGACTAAATTTTTGTAAAAAATAACACTGCCAGGTCATAATGTAGTGTCTCTACTATAGTTCAAACCCTATCACCTACTTAGGAACTTATTTTTAAGAATTATATTAATGTTTGAAAAATTGCTTCCAAACTTACGCCCCACCCTGTAGGTATTCTCTAAATAAGCGGTACTGAGAATAGGGTTGCAGTGATGTGACTCATTGTAAATTATTGCACAGTAACCTGGGTAGTAGAGTGAAATATATTATAGCAACTATGAAACCTATTCATATGAATGTATGTTCAAATTTAAATGTTTAAATTTATTTTTGAATAAGATTAAATTTACGAAATATAGTTTTATTCCAAAAACTTTGATACAATTTGATAAATTTATCTAATCTTTGGTTTATATTTTCTTATTTCAGTTTGACGATATTAAGAAGCATCATCTGTACGAATTGGAAAACAATACTCTCTTGCAAGAAGCTGATATGTCTATAAACTTGGAATCTATCATCATAGATGAATTGGAATGTTCCACCACAAGGGAAGAAGATTTGAAAATAAAAATAGAAAATTTGCTCCCATACATGCTCTGTGATATTTTCCAAAAATGTTTAAAGCTAAGTTTAGTTGAATGCCAAATCAACAAAATTGACGAGATAATGTTTGCGGCTGAAGATGGAAGATTTATCCTAAACAATTTCGATGATAGACCAAGATTGAAATATTTTGATCAAATGGTGAACCGTTTCCCTGGGAAATTTCGTTATATATCTCACTTTGGTCCGCAAACTCTGCTATCAGCATGCATTGATCGTTCAAGTGATGTATTAGAAGAACTGGAATGTTCAGATCTCACTCTGAATGCAGAGTTTTTATCTATACTCAAGAAATGCAAGAACCTAAAAGATATCGAAGTAGAGGATTCATTCACCGTGGAACCGGGAATCGAACTTACGGATCTTCCGAAATTGAATCTTGGATCCCTAAAGCTAGCACCAAGATGTAAGATGCAGAATATCTTCCATATTCATCCGAACCTACTGGATATGTTCATGTCAGATTCTTTAAAGTATCTGTGGATCATGGATAACGTTTTGGCTGATTACGAGACACAAGTTCTGACTAAATGTAAGAACATTGAATTACTTGGTATCGGAGTGGGAAGTGATTATCCTCTTTCAGATGAAGAAGCAGTTAAGTTCTATAAGAATATTCTGACTCTCTTCAAACAATCCACCACGTTGACTGCAATATACGTAGAAGATATCAGAGAAAGTTTCCGTGATAAATTTAATGCGGAACTACTTCCGCTAATCAAACAATATGGGTTTGAAGAACATTCCGAATATTTCAATTCTTATTGGAATTCACTAATTAAGAAAACCTCATAATGTTGCACGATATTTGCCATGTTGATCTATTAATAAAACTATTTAAAACGTCAATGTTTATTTTATTTTATTATCCTAAGAACTGAAAGTTGCACTATTTTGACCAGATACTCCTATAGAATTCCACAAATCATGAAGTGTCATTATTTTGAATTGGAAATAATAATGTTTCAATTATTTAAAATTATTACAGACGATAATTTCGTAATTAAGTTTACGATAACACATTCAACTCCCAATGTTATACAGAAATTAAAAATTTTACATATAAGTTAATTGTTTTTAATATCGACAATATACTGAACGTTAAATAATTGTGCTTTTTGTGATTGGGAACTGGTCGATTTGATGGAAAATAATTAATTTAAAAGAAGCCATGTTATGTTAATTGTTTTGGTATAGAGCCGTGATTTAGTTTGTTGTACTACACACTCCAGACGTAGACCATTCACCAACGCATGTCCCCAAGGCTCTGTTCTGTCTCCATCACACTCTTAATCAAAAATCCAAGCCTGTCCCTATCACTCTTCAACATGTTCATTGTTCATGCATGACATCTCCTAAAACACGCGTCAGGATCTTCTCATATGCTGATGACGTCACTATCCTTTCGCAGCACCCAGACTTCCGTATAGCAGTTCAAAATGTGCAGCTATACATTCACCAGTTTGAGGGTTGACTCTTAACCAACAGGATGACGGTGGCGCCAGACCCAGTCAATTCCTCCATGACACTAATGACTTGACTAGGGTTGTGACATCATGCACTGAAAAACATGCAATGAAAGCAATGTACTTATCCTCTAAAAAGCATGACGTATACTCTGAAAATCATGCACTCATGCCTTGAAAGCATGCACTTATGCCTTGAAAGCATGCACTTTAAGCTCTGAAACATGCTATTAAAGTTTTATTGCATGCATTTTGTATTTACATTTAGGTTAGTTAGTCTTATTTTTTCACCTTTTTCTTTGCATGTACTTTGAAAAAAGTGTAGGTACATTGTTTGGTAGGACTATATGAATATATTCAGATATTAGATATCTAAATTGTCTTTTGTCAGAAATATTCATAGGTATAGAAGTTTTGGAGTGGAAAACGTTATATCAATTAAAACAGTGATTTTATTTTTTATTTATTTTTTAAAATTTCTCAGTAACAGAGGGAAACTTTTAATTTGTATTACCTTAATAAAGTAAACTAAATAGTGAAAATCAAATTAATTTAAATAGTACCGTAAACATGCAGATGAAACCAGGTAAAACTCAAAAGTAACATAACGGCAAAATACAAATAACATATATATCAGTAGCATTGCATTTTATGACTAGACAAACAAGTCTAGAAAAATATGCAGCATGCGATTAAATAGAAAATGCATACATATAGCCTGCTTTTAAGAATAACTGCATGTGGCATGCATGCACCATGCGTTTAATGCCACGTTACACTCCTACAATAGAGAGTACAACGAACAACCACAGATCACCCTGAACGGCAGCCTTTGTGTAACTTTCGACATGGGCTTCACCTTCGGT
Organism: Caprella mutica; assembly: GCA_947561585.1. Lineage (NCBI taxonomy): Eukaryota > Metazoa > Arthropoda > Malacostraca > Amphipoda > Caprellidae > Caprella > Caprella mutica. The sequence goes on from CANNZV010002521.1 coordinate 95,240, forward strand.
CACCCCACCAATAACGTCAATAGCAGGGTGAAAATACGTCTCAATACCCTCACTGCTACAACATACGGCCAGTCAAAAGAATGTATATTTACCTTGTACAAGCAGTTCATCAGACCAGTCATCAACTACTAAAGTTCTGCCTGGTTGTCCGATCTGGCACGGGTCCACATTGACTCTCTCCAGCGTGGTGACCGGTCCATTTGCCGCACGACACTTTCGCCGAAAAAAAAAGATTATTTTAAAAGGTTAACATATTTATCTCATGAGTCCAGATGAACTTACATATAAGTGTATAAATTACTTTACAATATTCTACCTAATTATTGGTTAAACTTTATGATACTTACGTTAATTAATTAGTTAACTCATATATAATGTTATTGCTGCATCATTTGTGACAGTTTATTGATTATATGTAAATCTTATTTTCTGTGTACAATTATCAGTTACAAAAGAAATAATCTTTATTTTTAACCTTCTATATACATTGTAGAATCAGTCTGCTACTGTGAGTCGCTCGTGAAGATTTTGCTATACAGGGTGACCCAAAAAAAGTCTACCAACTTTAAATTCGTATATTTCAACAACTATTGAAGGTACAGTTAAAACAGATCTATATCTAGGTTTTAAGAATATTCATATAACTATTCCTTTTATAAAATATTGACAATATGGAGAAATGTATTTGAGTACAAAAAGGAAATCAAAATCAATTTTGTTCAGCAACTCCTTTTAAAAAATAGAAAAGTTTATTTTAGAATAAATGGATTAAATATTTATTATTTAATAAATACTACTAAATTTATTGAGAAACTTTTATAATTAATGGGACTAAGAACAAGGATTTATATGGCATTAAAACCAGACAATAAATTACTGTTCAATTTATAGTTAATAAAAATTTGATCAATTTTAAATACTAATTTAACACAGGATGTTCAATAAACTTAAATTTTTGTAGTAAACCTTAGTCTGCTAAAAATTGTCATTTTTTCGACGAATGTGTCGTTCGGCGAATTGACCTAGAACCACAGAACACGGTGACATAATGCAATACAAGTCTTGAAGCATTTGTTTTGACATGTACAAGAAGACATGTATTTTATTAAATTGAAATTGCATGTAGTTGATGAAAAATAATGTTGGTATTTTATTTCAATATGGCAAAATATAAAAATTAATGTGAATCACTGAAACATTCCAGTAATTAATGCGCAAAAAACTAACACATTTCCATATTTTAAAATTATGGGATATTATTGTTCACTAATTAAAACTAGTAATTGTATCTTGTATTAACATTGATACCATAAGGCATAGGTTATAAATAATATATCTCTGTTAGTATCAAGAAAAACATTGACCAATAAAATCTATGAAATTTAGATACAATCAATGTATTTGATATCTTGTTTTTATCTGTATTTCAGGGTACATAGTAATCACACGATAGGTTATTCTACTTTATATATCAACATTAACTTTGGACGCCTGTGTGCTAAGAAAGCACTAGGTGGTAAGGGGGCTCATGACCGAGGGAGGGGGGGAGTTGGGGGAGTTAAGTGCAAGGGGGGGGGGCTCGAGACCGTACCCCAGGGACGCCACCGCCTTGTTTTCCGTTCATCACAGACAGCTTCAGAATAGAGCCCGCTCGTTGGAGCTCTCTTATTATAACTATTAAAAATATCAACAAGCTATTAGAGTATCAACAATGAATTATTTATGAATGTTATATCTTCCATATTCTGTGTCTCGAAACTAACTGCCGAGTGAAACACAGTGCGTGTGACTGAGTCTTTTTATTAGTGATCTGCAATAGTAGACATAAAGATACATGAACATTTATCTAATATACAATGAAGCATTAAAATATTATGGTATCTGATTAAAATTCAAACCTATATATATATGAAATGAACAAGAGTATCAAACTTACTTTGGGTATTTGGGCTTGGTACGTAAACTGAATTAGGGATATGTGCATGAAGTGCTGTGTAATTGTTAAATAAGAGGATATTTGGAACTGTGAATATAGAAGACAAATTAATATCCTAGTGGATATTTATAACAGAAATAACGAAAATAACTAAAGTGCAATGTAACGGAAATAGGGTCCATGAGTTTTAATTGAGAGCGAGAAAACAAGTTAGGAAAAGATGTTAGAAGAAATACAAGAAACTGTGAGATAGTAGCAAAATAGTCAGAAAGCGATTTATAGATATAGTCAGAAAAGCGATAGAGGAAGTTAAATACAAGAGACTCTGAAGAGACAGTCAAATAGGAAAGTGGCTCCCCAAGCAAAAGAGGGACAGATGAAAGTAAATTGGTAGGTGACTAATTTCATAGGTGATATTAATGAGTGAAAATAGAGAAAAGAATAATTAATAATATTGAAGATTCTATAAGAAACTAAATGTTAAAGCAGAAAATGGGTAACATTCAGAGAAATAAACTAGAGAAATCTTTTAAACTAATAATGATAAGAGGAATGAGATCTAGCTATGACACATGTAGACTGATAAATTTAATAGTTTTGATTGCTTCAAAAGCCAGCTACAATTCTAAGATAAGATGTTTTTCAAGCTATATCACCGACTATGGGTAAGTGAATAGTATTTAGCTACCTATTAGAATGTTACTATTATGCAAATTTAGAATTCACGAATAAATGTTGTACATTCGTCACATTCTGTGTAACAGTTTATTAACTTCAGTTAGGCACATACTTTGTTTATACGTTCATATGTTTGTTCTGTGTATGTTGTGCGGTTACCCCGCACAGTCAGGATTGTATTAAACTTCATCTTCATCGCAAAATAAACGGTGAGAATACGTTATCATAACTATTAGTTATTATTCAAGTTTTATTCAAATGGTATCCATGATATTTGCAGGTATCATGGATACCAATTAGAATAACAGTTAAAATTACGCACCGTTTTCTTACATGACCGGATATGTGTAACTGTTCGGTAACTCGGAACTTGCCCATAGCGAGCAAGTAACGCGGTCTCTGTGTGTACCTATTGATATTGTCTATATGATACAAACACGTGTATACCTAATTGTGGTACACATTGTCATTATTTAATTCGCGTTTGAAATATTGACAGCGGAATACATTTGTACCATCTTGTTTTTTAGTAATACATATAGTGGTACTAATGTGTACCAATACGTAGATAACATGTTAAGTAGTCAACCATTACAAAGGAGGTAGGGTTAGGCTACACACAGAGTACACTCGATACAGTCACTGCACCAGTGTACAGTCACTGCACCAGTGTACAGTCACTGCACCAGTGTACAGTCACTGCACCAGTGTACAGTCACTGCACCAGTGTACAGTCACTGCACCAGTGTACAGTCACTGCACCAGTGTACAGTCACTGTACCAGTGTACAGTCACATCACCAGTGTACAGTCACATCACCAGTGTACAGTCACATCACCAGTGTACAGTCACATCACCAGTGTACAGTCACATCACCAGTGTACAGTCACATCACCAGTGTACAGTCACTGTACCAGTGTACAGTCACTGTACCAGTGTACAGTCACTGTACCAGTGTACAGTCACTGTACCAGTGTACAGTCACATCACCAGTGTACAGTCACTGCACCAGTGTACAGTCACTGCACCAGTGTACAGTCACTGCACCAGTGTACAGTCACATCACCAGTGTACAGTCACTGTACCAGTGTACAGTCACTGCACCAGTGTACAGTCACTGCACCAGTGTACAGTCACTGCACCAGTGTACAGTCACTGCACCAGTGTACAGTCACTGCACCAGTGTACAGTCACTGCACCAGTGTACAGTCACATCACCAGTGTACAGTCACATCACCAGTGTACAGTCACTGTACCAGTGTACAGTCACTGCACCAGTGTACAGTCACTGCACCAGTGTACAGTCACTGCAACAGTGTACAGTCACTGCACCAGTGTACAGTCACTGCACCAGTGTACAGTCACTGCACCAGTGTACAGTCACTGCACCAGTGTACAGTCACATCACCAGTGTACAGTCACATCACCAGTGTACAGTCACTGTACCAGTGTACAGTCACTGTACCAGTGTACAGTCACTGTACCAGTGTACAGTCACTGTACCAGTGTACAGTCACTGCACCAGTGTACAGTCACTGCACCAGTGTACAGTCACTGCACCAGTGTACAGTCACTGTACCAGTGTACAGTCACTGTACCAGTGTACAGTCACTGCACCAGTGTACAGTCACTGTACCAGTGTACAGTCACTGTACCAGTGTACAGTCACATCACCAGTGTACAGTCACATCACCAGTGTACAGTCACATCACCAGTGTACAGTCACATCACCAGTGTACAGTCACTGTACCAGTGTACAGTCACTGTACCAGTGTACAGTCACTGTACCAGTGTACAGTCACTGTACCAGTGTACAGTCACTGTACCAGTGTACAGTCACTGTACCAGTGTATAGTCACTGCACCAGTGTACAGTCACTGCACCAGTGTACAGTCACTGCACCAGTGTACAGTCACTGCACCAGTGTACAGTCACATCACCAGTGTACAGTCACATCACCAGTGTACAGTCACTGTACCAGTGTACAGTCACTGCACCAGTGTACAGTCACTGCACCAGTGTACAGTCACTGTACCAGTGTACAGTCACTGCACCAGTGTACAGTCACATCACCAGTGTACAGTCACATCACCAGTGTACAGTCACTGTACCAGTGTACAGTCACTGCACCAGTGTACAGTCACTGCACCAGTGTACAGTCACTGCACCAGTGTACAGTCACTGCACCAGTGTACAGTCACTGCAACAGTGTACAGTCACATCACCAGTGTACAGTCACATCACCAGTGTACAGTCACTGTACCAGTGTACAGTCACTGTACCAGTGTACAGTCACTGTACCAGTGTACAGTCACTGTACCAGTGTACAGTCACTGTACCAGTGTACAGTCACTGCACCAGTGTACAGTCACTGTACCAGTGTACAGTCACTGTACCAGTGTACAGTCACATCACCAGTGTACAGTCACATCACCAGTGTACAGTCACATCACCAGTGTACAGTCACATCACCAGTGTACAGTCACTGTACCAGTGTACAGTCACTGTACCAGTGTACAGTCACTGTACCAGTGTACAGTCACTGTACCAGTGTACAGTCACATCACCAGTGTACAGTCACTGCACCAGTGTACAGTCACTGCACCAGTGTACAGTCACTGCACCAGTGTACAGTCACTGCACCAGTGTACAGTCACATCACCAGTGTACAGTCACATCACCAGTGTACAGTCACTGTACCAGTGTACAGTCACTGCACCAGTGTACAGTCACTGCACCAGTGTACAGTCACTGCACCAGTGTACAGTCACTGTACCAGTGTACAGTCACTGCACCAGTGTACAGTCACATCACCAGTGTACAGTCACATCACCAGTGTACAGTCACTGTACCAGTGTACAGTCACTGCACCAGTGTACAGTCACTGCACCAGTGTACAGTCACTGCACCAGTGTACAGTCACTGCAACAGTGTACAGTCACATCACCAGTGTACAGTCACATCACCAGTGTACAGTCACTGTACCAGTGTACAGTCACTGCACCAGTGTACAGTCACTGTACCAGTGTACAGTCACATCACCAGTGTACAGTCACTGCACCAGTGTACAGTCACTGCACCAGTGTACAGTCACCGTACCAGTGTACAGTCACTGTACCAGTGTACAGTCACTGCACCAGTGTACAGTCACTGCACCAGTGTACAGTCACTGTACCAGTGTACAGTCACTGTACCAGTGTACAGTCACATCACCAGTGTACAGTCACATCACCAGTGTACAGTCACTGTACCAGTGTACAGTCACATCACCAGTGTACAGTCACTGTACCAGTGTACAGTCACTGTACCAGTGTACAGTCACTGTACCAGTGTACAGTCACTGTACCAGTGTACAGTCACTGTACCAGTGTACAGTCACATCACCAGTGTACAGTCACTGCACCAGTGTACAGTCACATCACCAGTGTACAGTCACTGCACCAGTGTACAGTCACTGCACCAGTGTACAGTCACTGCACCAGTGTACAGTCACTGCACCAGTGTACAGTCACATCACCAGTGTACAGTCACATCACCAGTGCACAGTCACTGTACCAGTGTACAGTCACTGCACCAGTGTACAGTCACTGCACCAGTGTACAGTCACTGCACCAGTGTACAGTCACTGCACCAGTGTACAGTCACATCACCAGTGTACAGTCACATCACCAGTGTACAGTCACATCACCAGTGTACAGTCACTGTACCAGTGTACAGTCACTGCACCAGTGTACAGTCACTGCACCAGTGTACAGTCACATCACCAGTGTACAGTCACATCACCAGTGTACAGTCACTGTACCAGTGTACAGTCACTGTACCAGTGTACAGTCACTGTACCAGTGTACAGTCACATCACCAGTGTACAGTCACTGTACCAGTGTACAGTCACTGCACCAGTGTACAGTCACATCACCAGTGTACAGTCACATCACCAGTGTACAGTCACATCACCAGTGTACAGTCACTGTACCAGTGTACAGTCACTGCACCAGTGTACAGTCACTGTACCAGTGTACAGTCACTGTACCAGTGTACAGTCACTGCACCAGTGTACAGTCACTGTACCAGTGTACAGTCACTGTACCAGTGTACAGTCACTGCACCAGTGTACAGTCACTGCACCAGTGTACAGTCACTGTACCAGTGTACAGTCACTGCACCAGTGTACAGTCACTGCACCAGTGTACAGTCACTGCACCAGTGTACAGTCACATCACCAGTGTACAGTCACTGTACCAGTGTACAGTCACTGTACCAGTGTACAGTCACTGTACCAGTGTACAGTCACATCACCAGTGTACAGTCACATCACCAGTGTACAGTCACATCACCAGTGTACAGTCACATCACCAGTGTACAGTCACATCACCAGTGTACAGTCACATCACCAGTGTACAGTCACTGTACCAGTGTACAGTCACTGCACCAGTGTACAGTCACTGTACCAGTGTACAGTCACATCACCAGTGTACAGTCACATCACCAGTGTACAGTCACTGCACCAGTGTACAGTCACATCACCAGTGTACAGTCACTGTACCAGTGTACAGTCACTGTACCAGTGTACAGTCACTGCACCAGTGTACAGTCACTGTACCAGTGTACAGTCACTGCACCAGTGTACAGTCACTGTACCAGTGTACAGTCACTGCACCAGTGTACAGTCACATCACCAGTGTACAGTCAGTGCACCAGTGTACAGTCACATCACCAGTGTACAGTCACATCACCAGTGTACAGTCACTGCACCAGTGTACAGTCACTGCACCAGTGTACAGTCACATCACCAGTGTACAGTCACTGCACCAGTGTACAGTCACATCACCAGTGTACAGTCACTGCACCAGTGTACAGTCACTGCACCAGTGTACAGTCACATCACCAGTGTACAGTCACTGCACCAGTGTACAGTCACTGCACCAGTGTACAGTCACATCACCAGTGTACAGTCACTGCACCAGTGTACAGTCACTGCACCAGTGTACAGTCACTGCACCAGTGTACAGTCACTGCACCAGTGTACAGTCACTGCACCAGTGTACAGTCACTGCACCAGTGTACAGTCACATCACCAGTGTACAGTCACTGCACCAGTGTACAGTCACATCACCAGTGTACAGTCACTGTACCAGTGTACAGTCACATCAACAGTGTACAGTCACTGCACCAGTGTACAGTCACTGCACCAGTGTACAGTCACATCACCAGTGTACAGTCACATCACCAGTGTACAGTCACTGCACCAGTGTACAGTCACTGCACCAGTGTACAGTTACATCACCAGTGTACAGTCACATCACCAGTGTACAGTCACTGCACCAGTGTACAGTCACATCACTAGTGTACAGTCACTGCACCAGTGTACAGTCACTGCACCAGTGTACAGTCACATCACCAGTGTACAGTCACTGCACCAGTGTACAGTCACATCACCAGTGTACAGTCACTGCACCAGTGTACAGTCACATCACCAGTGTACAGTCACTGCACCAGTGTACAGTCACTGCACCAGTGTACAGTCACTGCACCAGTGTACAGTCACTGCACCAGTGTACAGTCACTGCACCAGTGTACAGTCACTGCACCAGTGTACAGTCACTGCACCAGTGTACAGTCACATCACCAGTGTACAGTCACATCACCAGTGTACAGTCACTGCACCAGTGTACAGTCACTGCACCAGTGTACAGTCACATCACCAGTGTACAGTCACTGTACCAGTGTACAGTCACATCACCAGTGTACAGTCACTGTACCAGTGTACAGTCACATCACCAGTGTACAGTCACTGCACCAGTGTACAGTCACTGCACCAGTGTACAGTCACATCACCAGTGTACAGTCACTGCACCAGTGTACAGTCACATCACCAGTGTACAGTCACATCACCAGTGTACAGTCACTGCACCAGTGTACAGTCACATCACCAGTGTACAGTCACTGTACCAGTGTACAGTCACTGTACCAGTGTACAGTCACTGTACCAGTGTACAGTCACTGCACCAGTGTACAGTCACTGCACCAGTGTACAGTCACTGCACCAGTGTACAGTCACTGCACCAGTGTACAGTCACTGCACCAGTGTACAGTCACTGCACCAGTGTACAGTCACTGCACCAGTGTACAGTCACATCACCAGTGTACAGTCACATCACCAGTGTACAGTCACTGTACCAGTGTACAGTCACTGTACCAGTGTACAGTCACTGCACCAGTGTACAGTCACTGCACCAGTGTACAGTCACATCACCAGTGTACAGTCACTGTACCAGTGTACAGTCACTGCACCAGTGTACAGTCACTGCACCAGTGTACAGTCACATCACCAGTGTACAGTCACTGCACCAGTGTACAGTCACTGCACCAGTGTACAGTCACTGCACCAGTGTACAGTCACATCACCAGTGTACAGTCACTGTACCAGTGTACAGTCACATCACCAGTGTACAGTCACTGCACCAGTGTACAGTCACTGCACCAGTGTACAGTCACTGCACCAGTGTACAGTCACTGTACCAGTGTACAGTCACTGTACCAGTGTACAGTCACTGTACCAGTGTACAGTCACATCACCAGTGTACAGTCACATCACCAGTGTACAGTCACATCACCAGTGTACAGTCACATCACCAGTGTACAGTCACTGCACCAGTGTACAGTCACTGCACCAGTGTACAGTCACATCACCAGTGTACAGTCACTGCACCAGTGTACAGTCACATCACCAGTGTACAGTCACTGCACCAGTGTACAGTCACTGCACCAGTGTACAGTCACTGCACCAGTGTACAGTCACTGCACCAGTGTACAGTCACATCACCAGTGTACAGTCACTGTACCAGTGTACAGTCACTGTACCAGTGTACAGTCACATCACCAGTGTACAGTCACTGTACCAGTGTACAGTCACTGTACCAGTGTACAGTCACATCACCAGTGTACAGTCACTGTACCAGTGTACAGTCACATCACCAGTGTACAGTCACTGTACCAGTGTACAGTCACTGCACCAGTGTACAGTCACTGCACCAGTGTACAGTCACATCACCAGTGTACAGTCACTGTACCAGTGTACAGTCACTGCACCAGTGTACAGTCACATCACCAGTGTACAGTCACTGTACCAGTGTACAGTCACTGCACCAGTGTACAGTCACTGCACCAGTGTACAGTCACTGTACCAGTGTACAGTCACTGTACCAGTGTACAGTCACTGTACCAGTGTACAGTCACTGCACCAGTGTACAGTCACTGTACCAGTGTACAGTCACTGTACCAGTGTACAGTCACTGTACCAGTGTACAGTCACTGCACCAGTGTACAGTCACATCACCAGTGTACAGTCACTGTACCAGTGTACAGTCACTGCACCAGTGTACAGTCACTGTACCAGTGTACAGTCACTGTACCAGTGTACAGTCACATCACCAGTGTACAGTCACATCACTAATGTACAGTCACTGTACCAGTGTACAGTCACTGTACCAGTGTACAGTCACTGCACCAGTGTACAGTCACTGCACCAGTGTACAGTCACTGCACCAGTGTACAGTCACTGCACCAGTGTACAGTCACTGCACCAGTGTACAGTCACATCACCAGTGTACAGTCACTGCACCAGTGTACAGTCACTGCACCAGTGTACAGTCACTGCACCAGTGTACAGTCACTGCACCAGTGTACAGTCACTGCACCAGTGTACAGTCACTGCACCAGTGTACAGTCACTGCACCAGTGTACAGTCACATCACCAGTGTACAGTCACATCACCAGTGTACAGTCACTGCACCAGTGTACAGTCACTGCACCAGTGTACAGTCACATCACCAGTGTACAGTCACTGCACCAGTGTACAGTCACTGCACCAGTGTACAGTCACATCACCAGTGTACAGTCACATCACCAGTGTACAGTCACATCACCAGTGTACAGTCACATCACCAGTGTACAGTCACATCACCAGTGTACAGTCACATCACCAGTGTACAGTCACATCACCAGTGTACAGTCACTGTACCAGTGTACAGTCACTGTACCAGTGTACAGTCACTGCACCAGTGTACAGTCACTGCACCAGTGTACAGTCACATCACCAGTGTACAGTCACTGCACCAGTGTACAGTCACTGCACCAGTGTACAGTCACTGCACCAGTGTACAGTCACTGCACCAGTGTACAGTCACATCACCAGTGTACAGTCACATCACCAGTGTACAGTCACATCACCAGTGTACAGTCACATCACCAGTGTACAGTCACTGCACCAGTGTACAGTCACATCACCAGTGTACAGTCACTGCACCAGTGTACAGTCACTGTACCAGTGTACAGTCACTGCACCAGTGTACAGTCACTGCACCAGTGTACAGTCACATCACCAGTGTACAGTCACTGCACCAGTGTACAGTCACTGCACCAGTGTACAGTCACTGCACCAGTGTACAGTCACTGCACCAGTGTACAGTCACATCACCAGTGTACAGTCACATCACCAGTGTACAGTCACATCACCAGTGTACAGTCACATCACCAGTGTACAGTCACTGCACCAGTGTACAGTCACATCACCAGTGTACAGTCACTGCACCAGTGTACAGTCACTGTACCAGTGTACAGTCACTGTACCAGTGTACAGTCACTGCACCAGTGTACAGTCACTGCACCAGTGTACAGTCACTGTACCAGTGTACAGTCACTGTACCAGTGTACAGTCACTGTACCAGTGTACAGTCACTGTACCAGTGTACAGTCACTGCACCAGTGTACAGTCACTGTACCAGTGTACAGTCACTGTACCAGTGTACAGTCACTGCACCAGTGTACAGTCACTGCACCAGTGTACAGTCACTGCACCAGTGTACAGTCACTGCACCAGTGTACAGTCACATCACCAGTGTACAGTCACATCACCAGTGTACAGTCACATCACCAGTGTACAGTCACATCACCAGTGTACAGTCACATCACCAGTGTACAGTCACATCACCAGTGTACAGTCACATCACCAGTGTACAGTCACATCACCAGTGTACAGTCACATCACCAGTGTACAGTCACTGTACCAGTGTACAGTCACTGCACCAGTGTACAGTCACTGTACCAGTGTACAGTCACATCACCAGTGTACAGTCACATCACCAGTGTACAGTCACTGCACCAGTGTACAGTCACATCACCAGTGTACAGTCACTGTACCAGTGTACAGTCACATCACCAGTGTACAGTCACTGCACCAGTGTACAGTCACTGTACCAGTGTACAGTCACTGTACCAGTGTACAGTCACTGCACCAGTGTACAGTCACATCACCAGTGTACAGTCACATCACCAGTGTACAGTCACATCACCAGTGTACAGTCAGTGCACCAGTGTACAGTCACATCACCAGTGTACAGTCACTGCACCAGTGTACAGTCACATCACCAGTGTACAGTCACTGCACCAGTGTACAGTCACATCACTAGTGTACAGTCACTGCACCAGTGTACAGTCACTGCACCAGTGTACAGTCACATCACCAGTGTACAGTCACTGCACCAGTGTACAGTCACATCACCAGTGTACAGTCACTGCACCAGTGTACAGTCACTGCACCAGTGTACAGTCACATCACCAGTGTACAGTCACTGCACCAGTGTACAGTCACTGCACCAGTGTACAGTCACTGCACCAGTGTACAGTCACATCACTAGTGTACAGTCACTGCACCAGTGTACAGTCACTGCACCAGTGTACAGTCACTGCACCAGTGTACAGTCACATCACCAGTGTACAGTCACTGCACCAGTGTACAGTCACATCACCAGTGTACAGTCACTGTACCAGTGTACAGTCACATCACCAGTGTACAGTCACATCACCAGTGTACAGTCACTGCACCAGTGTACAGTCACTGCACCAGTGTACAGTCACATCACCAGTGTACAGTCACATCACCAGTGTACAGTCACTGCACCAGTGTACAGTCACATCACCAGTGTACAGTTACATCACCAGTGTACAGTCACATCACCAGTGTACAGTCACTGCACCAGTGTACAGTCACTGCACCAGTGTACAGTCACTGCACCAGTGTACAGTCACTGCACCAGTGTACAGTCACTGCACCAGTGTACAGTCACATCACCAGTGTACAGTCACTGCACCAGTGTACAGTCACTGCACCAGTGTACAGTCACTGCACCAGTGTACAGTCACTGCACCAGTGTACAGTCACATCACCAGTGTACAGTCACTGCACCAGTGTACAGTCACTGCACCAGTGTACAGTCACTGCACCAGTGTACAGTCACTGCACCAGTGTACAGTCACTGCACCAGTGTACAGTCACATCACCAGTGTACAGTCACATCACCAGTGTACAGTCACTGCACCAGTGTACAGTCACTGCACCAGTGTACAGTCACATCACCAGTGTACAGTCACTGCACCAGTGTACAGTCACATCACCAGTGTACAGTCACTGTACCAGTGTACAGTCACATCACCAGTGTACAGTCACTGCACCAGTGTACAGTCACTGTACCAGTGTACAGTCACATCACCAGTGTACAGTCACTGCACCAGTGTACAGTCACATCACCAGTGTACAGTCACTGCACCAGTGTACAGTCACATCACCAGTGTACAGTCACTGCACCAGTGTACAGTCACATCACCAGTGTACAGTCACATCACCAGTGTACAGTCACATCACCAGTGTACAGTCACTGCACCAGTGTACAGTCACTGTACCAGTGTACAGTCACTGTACCAGTGTACAGTCACTGTACCAGTGTACAGTCACTGCACCAGTGTACAGTCACTGTACCAGTGTACAGTCACTGCACCAGTGTACAGTCACTGTACCAGTGTACAGTCACTGCACCAGTGTACAGTCACTGCACCAGTGTACAGTCACATCACCAGTGTACAGTCACATCACCAGTGTACAGTCACATCACCAGTGTACAGTCACATCACCAGTGTACAGTCACTGTACCAGTGTACAGTCACTGCACCAGTGTACAGTCACATCACCAGTGTACAGTCACATCACCAGTGTACAGTCACTGCACCAGTGTACAGTCACTGCACCAGTGTACAGTCACTGCACCAGTGTACAGTCACTGCACCAGTGTACAGTCACATCACCAGTGTACAGTCACTGTACCAGTGTACAGTCACATCACCAGTGTACAGTCACTGCACCAGTGTACAGTCACTGCACCAGTGTACAGTCACTGTACCAGTGTACAGTCACTGTACCAGTGTACAGTCACTGTACCAGTGTACAGTCACTGTACCAGTGTACAGTCACTGTACCAGTGTACAGTCACATCACCAGTGTACAGTCACATCACCAGTGTACAGTCACTGCACCAGTGTACAGTCACTGCACCAGTGTACAGTCACATCACCAGTGTACAGTCACTGCACCAGTGTACAGTCACATCACCAGTGTACAGTCACTGCACCAGTGTACAGTCACTGCACCAGTGTACAGTCACTGCACCAGTGTACAGTCACATCACCAGTGTACAGTCACTGCACCAGTGTACAGTCACATCACCAGTGTACAGTCACTGTACCAGTGTACAGTCACTGTACCAGTGTACAGTCACTGTACCAGTGTACAGTCACTGTACCAGTGTACAGTCACTGTACCAGTGTACAGTCACTGTACCAGTGTACAGTCACTGCACCAGTGTACAGTCACTGTACCAGTGTACAGTCACTGTACCAGTGTACAGTCACTGTACCAGTGTACAGTCACTGTACCAGTGTACAGTCACTGTACCAGTGTACAGTCACTGCACCAGTGTACAGTCACATCACCAGTGTACAGTCACATCACCAGTGTACAGTCACTGCACCAGTGTACAGTCACTGCACCAGTGTACAGTCACATCACCAGTGTACAGTCACTGCACCAGTGTACAGTCACATCACCAGTGTACAGTCACATCACCAGTGTACAGTCACATCACCAGTGTACAGTCACTGTACCAGTGTACAGTCACTGTACCAGTGTACAGTCACTGTACCAGTGTACAGTCACTGCACCAGTGTACAGTCACTGCACCAGTGTACAGTCACTGCACCAGTGTACAGTCACTGCACCAGTGTACAGTCACTGCACCAGTGTACAGTCACATCACCAGTGTACAGTCACTGCACCAGTGTACAGTCACTGTACCAGTGTACAGTCATATCACCAGTGTACAGTCACTGCACCAGTGTACAGTCACATCACCAGTGTACAGTCACTGCACCAGTGTACAGTCACATCACCAGTGTACAGTCACATCACCAGTGTACAGTCACTGTACCAGTGTACAGTCACTGCACCAGTGTACAGTCACATCACCAGTGTACAGTCACATCACCAGTGTACAGTCACATCACCAGTGTACAGTCACTGTACCAGTGTACAGTCACTGCACCAGTGTACAGTCACTGTACCAGTGTACAGTCACTGTACCAGTGTACAGTCACTGTACCAGTGTACAGTCACTGCACCAGTGTACAGTCACTGTACCAGTGTACAGTCACTGTACCAGTGTACAGTCACTGTACCAGTGTACAGTCACTGTACCAGTGTACAGTCACTGCACCAGTGTACAGTCACTGTACCAGTGTACAGTCACTGCACCAGTGTACAGTCACATCACCAGTGTACAGTCACTGTACCAGTGTACAGTCACTGTACCAGTGTACAGTCACATCACCAGTGTACAGTCACATCACCAGTGTACAGTCACTGCACCAGTGTACAGTCACATCACCAGTGTACAGTCACTGTACCAGTGTACAGTCACTGTACCAGTGTACAGTCACTGTACCAGTGTACAGTCACATCACCAGTGTACAGTCACTGTACCAGTGTACAGTCACTGTACCAGTGTACAGTCACTGTACCAGTGTACAGTCACTGTACCAGTGTACAGTCACTGTACCAGTGTACAGTCACTGCACCAGTGTACAGTCACTGTACCAGTGTACAGTCACTGTACCAGTGTACAGTCACTGCACCAGTGTACAGTCACATCACCAGTGTACAGTCACTGTACCAGTGTACAGTCACTGTACCAGTGTACAGTCACTGTACCAGTGTACAGTCACATCACCAGTGTACAGTCACATCACCAGTGTACAGTCACTGCACCAGTGTACAGTCACATCACCAGTGTACAGTCACTGTACCAGTGTACAGTCACTGTACCAGTGTACAGTCACATCACCAGTGTACAGTCACTGCACCAGTGTACAGTCACTGTACCAGTGTACAGTCACATCACCAGTGTACAGTCACTGCACCAGTGTACAGTCACATCACCAGTGTACAGTCAGTGCACCAGTGTACAGTCACATCACCAGTGTACAGTCACTGCACCAGTGTACAGTCACATCACCAGTGTACAGTCACTGCACCAGTGTACAGTCACATCACTAGTGTACAGTCACTGCACCAGTGTACAGTCACTGCACCAGTGTACAGTCACATCACCAGTGTACAGTCACTGCACCAGTGTACAGTCACATCACCAGTGTACAGTCACTGCACCAGTGTACAGTCACTGCACCAGTGTACAGTCACATCACCAGTGTACAGTCACTGCACCAGTGTACAGTCACTGCACCAGTGTACAGTCACATCACTAGTGTACAGTCACTGCACCAGTGTACAGTCACTGCACCAGTGTACAGTCACATCACCAGTGTACAGTCACTGCACCAGTGTACAGTCACATCACCAGTGTACAGTCACTGCACCAGTGTACAGTCACATCACCAGTGTACAGTCACTGTACCAGTGTACAGTCACATCACCAGTGTACAGTCACATCACCAGTGTACAGTCACATCACCAGTGTACAGTCACTGCACCAGTGTACAGTCACTGCACCAGTGTACAGTCACATCACCAGTGTACAGTCACTGCACCAGTGTACAGTCACAGCACCAGTGTACAGTCACTGCACCAGTGTACAGTCACTGCACCAGTGTACAGTCACATCACCAGTGTACAGTCACATCACCAGTGTACAGTCACTGCACCAGTGTACAGTCACATCACCAGTGTACAGTCACTGCACCAGTGTACAGTCACTGCACCAGTGTACAGTCACTGCACCAGTGTACAGTCACTGCACCAGTGTACAGTCACTGCACCAGTGTACAGTCACTGCACCAGTGTACAGTCACATCACCAGTGTACAGTCACTGCACCAGTGTACAGTCACTGCACCAGTGTACAGTCACATCACCAGTGTACAGTCACTGTACCAGTGTACAGTCACATCACCAGTGTACAGTCACTGCACCAGTGTACAGTCACTGTACCAGTGTACAGTCACATCACCAGTGTACAGTCACTGCACCAGTGTACAGTCACTGCACCAGTGTACAGTCACATCACCAGTGTACAGTCACTGCACCAGTGTACAGTCACATCACCAGTGTACAGTCACTGCACCAGTGTACAGTCACTGCACCAGTGTACAGTCACTGCACCAGTGTACAGTCACATCACCAGTGTACAGTCACTGTACCAGTGTACAGTCACTGTACCAGTGTACAGTCACTGCACCAGTGTACAGTCACTGTACCAGTGTACAGTCACTGCACCAGTGTACAGTCACATCACCAGTGTACAGTCACTGCACCAGTGTACAGTCACATCACCAGTGTACAGTCACATCACCAGTGTACAGTCACTGTACCAGTGTACAGTCACATCACCAGTGTACAGTCACTGCACCAGTGTACAGTCACTGCACCAGTGTACAGTCACTGCACCAGTGTACAGTCACATCACCAGTGTACAGTCACTGCACCAGTGTACAGTCACATCACCAGTGTACAGTCACTGCACCAGTGTACAGTCACTGCACCAGTGTACAGTCACATCACCAGTGTACAGTCACTGTACCAGTGTACAGTCACTGTACCAGTGTACAGTCACTGCACCAGTGTACAGTCACTGCACCAGTGTACAGTCACATCACCAGTGTACAGTCACTGTACCAGTGTACAGTCACTGTACCAGTGTACAGTCACTGTACCAGTGTACAGTCACATCACCAGTGTACAGTCACATCACCAGTGTACAGTCACATCACCAGTGTACAGTCACTGCACCAGTGTACAGTCACTGCACCAGTGTACAGTCACATCACCAGTGTACAGTCACTGCACCAGTGTACAGTCACTGCACCAGTGTACAGTCACATCACCAGTGTACAGTCACATCACCAGTGTACAGTCACTGCACCAGTGTACAGTCACATCACCAGTGTACAGTCACTGCACCAGTGTACAGTCACTGCACCAGTGTACAGTCACTGCACCAGTGTACAGTCACTGCACCAGTGTACAGTCACTGCACCAGTGTACAGTCACATCACCAGTGTACAGTCACTGCACCAGTGTACAGTCACTGCACCAGTGTACAGTCACTGCACCAGTGTACAGTCACATCACCAGTGTACAGTCACTGTACCAGTGTACAGTCACTGTACCAGTGTACAGTCACTGTACCAGTGTACAGTCACTGTACCAGTGTACAGTCACTGTACTAGTGTACAGTCACTGTACCAGTGTACAGTCACTGCACCAGTGTACAGTCACTGTACCAGTGTACAGTCACATCACCAGTGTACAGTCACTGTACCAGTGTACAGTCACTGTACTAGTGTACAGTCACTGTACCAGTGTACAGTCACTGCACCAGTGTATATTGAAAATATAGTACGATGTGGAGAAATATAGATAAAAAGTTTAAAAGTTTTTTATTCGTAGCAGATATTTGACAACTACGAGTCTGAAACTCATTTTGAAACTCTAGAATGAATAAGGTGTCTTTTGTCAGCCGAGAGAGTGCAAGCCAACCACTTCCACGCCGCACCTCCGATTGTACTGAACTGCAAAAAAATGAAAAGAAACCATGAAATATATAATTATAGGTTCAAAGATTATAATTAATTAAAGGGTTGATAAATTTTAAAATAGATTTTAATAAGAGTAACTATTATGATTTTATTTGCAATAATAAACTGAAGAACAAACAACTCTAAACAACTCTAAACAACTCTAAACAACTCTAAACAACTCTAAACAACTCTAAACAACTCTAAACAACTCTAAACAACTCTAAACAACTCTAAACAACTCTAAACAACTCTAAACAACTCTAAACAACTCTAAACAACTCTAAACAACTCTAAACAACTCTAAACAACTCTAAACAACTCTAAACAACTCTAAACAACTCTAAACAACTCTAAACAACTCTAAACAACTCTAAACAACTCTAAACAACTCTAAACAACTCTAAACAACTCTAAACAACTCTAAACAACTCTAAACAACTCTAAACAACTCTAAACAACTCTAAACAACTCTAAACAACTCTAAACAACTCTAAACAACTCTAAACAACTCTAAACAACTCTAAACAACTCTAAACAACTCTAAACAACTCTAAACAACTCTAAACAACTCTAAACAACTCTAAACAACTCTAAACAACTCTAAACAACTCTAAACAACTCTAAACAACTCTAAACAACTCTAAACTCTAAACAACTATAAACTCTAAACAACTATAAACTCTAAATAACTATGAGCTTACTATTTATTAATTTTAATAAGAAAAAAGAAGTCTATCAATTACGGGTAAACCTAAAATGTAATATTAAATCTTACATAGGTATTTATAATTTAGTATGATTTTAATATTTAAGAAAAAATGTTAATTATATTTTATGCAAATTCAGTTTTGTTTTTATTGGGGAACTATGAAGGGGAATACTTATCACTAGGATAAGTACCTCAAATAACGGTAACAGAACAACCTCTCACATATTGCTTACCGTCATTATTGAAGAGGACTTTCATTCCTTAGAGTCACTGTCCATCCACCATCTTAGTACCACTTCGCCCCGTACCGCCCGGTACCACCTTTTAAGGATTAGTCAGTCATACTAGAGTTGGAAATCCTCGCAGTAAAACATATCCCTGCGTTCAACTTCCAGTGTAGAAAGGGAGATTTTTTCCAGGAGAGATACAAATTTTAGCTGTTGATTCAGTGGTGGCTAATTTTGGACTGCCTTCTACAGCGCTGAAAATCTCAGAAGTAAAGGTCATAAACAAATGAAGGGGGTATTGCGTAGTGAAATATTATTGTAATATGATCGGTTAACAATATATGAGGAAAAATCTATTACCGTTATGTCCCATACCTCATTATTTAATACACTCCCAAGAAAAGGATTCAAATTGAGTATAGCAATTTGAATTCATAATAAATTTATTGAATATACTTATCATGGTATAAACAGAATATATGTTTTAGAATCCAAAATTATAAATTTTGAACATCTAAATATCCAAGCAGTTATGTAAATGGAACACCTACAATCTGATTAGGGATTCATTAAAACCACTAAATATATCTATCTAAATGTACAGAAAACCACAAAAAAGCTATAACGAAATAGTAACTAACAACAAACTACAGAAAACTTCAACATATATACACTCATTAGAACTAACAAACTACGAAAGGAACAAGAATAAACTATTTAATATATATATATACACAAACACAAAATGGTAAAAAATCAGCCCAACATCACTTTGGACTTTTCTCTGCTAATTAAAGCGGCTTTACGTTTCTTGCGAAAGTTTGGAACATCTGAATCAGTCTTCTCCTTTTCTATGACCTCGACTGAAGTCTCTTGTATCATAGGTATGAGGTTAGAAGAATGTCTCTTCACGAGTTCTTGCGTCCTACCCTTGAATAGTATAGCACCTGTAGTTTCTCCCAAATCATTTACCTGAACGTCTTCAACTATTGCCAATGGGTAATTGGATGGCTTATAGTTTTCTTCTTTTATAAGCACAATATCCCCAATATTCAACTTATCGTGCTTAACAGGTTTATATCTTGTCTTCTTATCAGTAGCTTGTGATATCAATGTTCCCAAAAACTCGCTATTGTAAATTTTAATCATAGCTCTTCTAACATTTCTAAGCTTCTTGTAGGTATCTGTTATGGAGGAAGAACTACTTATTTCAAAATTCAAGTCCCCAGGTACTGGGTCCAATTCCGGTATTACATTAATGTTAATAGTTTCATAGCCTCTTAACAAGAGTTCAGGCGTAATAACATATGGAATTTCCTCGTTGCTCCTTAAACTACTCTGCAATGAAATTGGCCTTTTGTTCAGTAAATTTACACATTCAGCAACCAAAAAATCGAATTCTCTAACTTTCAATATATTCTTCTTAATAGAAGCGAACAACAATCTTTTGGTCATCTTGACACAAATTTCTACAAGAGAACCAAGTTCACTTTGACCTTTGTAATAATGATCAAAAGTAGTTACCTTCAAGTTATGCTCTGCGAAGTATTTCTTGCATTCAAAATTATTTAACAAGTTCGTAATTATGTTACCACCCGCAACAAGTTGTGCTCCTAAATCTGAGAAAACTTTTACGGGTAACCCATATTCAAATGAATGAAGTTGAAAAGCTCGCAAGAATTCTGCTGTAGTTAAATCCTTAACGACCTTTAAATTTATAGCACGGGTCCAAACACAAGTAACACAGAGTACCCAAACTTTCACGTTTTCTTCTGCATAATCTTTAATTAAGTTTGGCCCAAAATAATCCAAATACACTGTCGAAAAGGGGGTATTAGGAGGGTCCACCCTAAATTCCCGATAAGGACTTTGATTGAGTCTTACACTACGAGCATTAAATCGTTTACAGTGGACACATGCACGTAACGTTTTTTTAACTGTTGAAAAGTGACTAGGGATCCAATAATTTTTTCTCAAGTTAGACAGCACAACATAAACACCACAGTGCTTTAAACGTTCGTGGGTTTCACGAATGATCATCTTAGTAACTGAACTGTTCTTTGGAAGCAAAATAGGACACAAATTATTTTTATATTTCCCGTCTTTGAGTAATTTACTTCCCACTCTAAGTAACCCGTCTGAGTCTAAGAAAACTTTCAACTGACAGATCAGATTTGGAACATCTTTAACAAGAGACTTATCAGACGAAAAATAACCATAAACCTCGGAAAAATGCTCTCTTTGTTCATTCTCAATAATTGTACGTAATGCCTTGTCTTTAATTGCCCCTGAATCTAATGTATCTGTTTTACGTACTTTATGCTTACGTTTCTCCATGAAAGTAATCACATGTTCGTACACTTTAACTAACTTCAAAAAACTTGAATATAGTTCATGAGGAAACAAAGACTCCTTAATCGCCTGGTAAGATATCGAATAATTATGAGAACTGTTGAATTCCTCAAATGGTACAACAAAATTCATTACTTCCGAATTACTAACAGATTTATCAGAAGAACGTAAAAAATCGGGACCGCTAATGTAGTTACTTTTTCGAAGTAACTTCGTTGAAAAGGGTCTAGTAATGAAATCAGCGGGGTTTTGACACCCTTCAACAAAGTTGAAATGAATTGGGAAATAATTGGCCATTTTTTTTATTTTCTCCAATCTGTTGACAACAAACACAGCTTTCTTATTCATTTTGTCTAACTTCACCTGGTGAGACTTTATCCAGTTCAGCGCCACCAGACTGTCTGAATAAATCAACATTTCGGTAATCTCTATTGGAGACAAAATAGTTTCTCCCTTCAAGTCAACTAAAGTCTCAACTCCAAGTACTATTGAAAGAAGTTCTAGTGACGGAATAGTTTTCCCTTCCAAATTCTTTCCTATCATACGATTCTTAGCCAAGAGGAAATTCACTTCAAGCGTTTCTAAACATTGGATATAATAAAATTGGATGAAATTAACATACTGCAAACACAGATCAATACAAATGTAGGGTTATAATGGAGGTCTGTGTATAGTGACATCTATGTGTGTTTATTATTAGTTCTTATACTTTAAAATAAATAATGCACTATTTAGAACTCTAACAATGTTATATTTAATAAGACTGTAAGACATTATAAACATGATGTGGAGAAAGATAGTTTGTAGTTGGTCAGGGTACACGGCGATTAATTTTTAAGATAGGCAAATCATGAGTCAGTAATTTACATCACACATACACATTATCAAGCACAAACTCACCATATGTATACGTGTGGTAAGTTGCGACGCGTCTATCCGCATACATATGAAGTTGGGATGTGACTGTGCACTGGTGCAGTGACTGTACACTGGTGATGTGACTGTACACTGGTGATGTGACTGTACACTGGTACAGTGACTGTACACTGGTGCAGTGACTGTACACTGGTACAGTGACTGTACTCTGGTGCAGTGACTGTACACTAGGGTGGGCCGAAAACAAAAATTTTTGATATTCAATTGTGGGGTGTAACAGAAATTTGTGAATAGGTAAAATATTATATAAAATGAAATTTCAGGTTATTTTTACAAGATTAAGAGGTCCCCCAACGCATTTGAAGTTTTCAAATTCATGTATTTATTGATAAATATGATATAATTTTCACAAATACATTTTTTAATCCATACTCTACTATCATTTACATATTCATTATATAAATAAGTTAATGCTTTCACTGTTATAATTCATTCATATGTAGTTTTCTTCTGATCAGTAATCTGAAGATGTTCTGAACGAACTTCTAGCCTCTAGGAGAGGTATCGAGTTACCGCGAAGCCAGTGCCTCAGGATTACCCTGAGTTAACATGTCGTGTGTGGCTGTGACACGCAACTCATTTAACCTCCCTGTGTTTGGAGTTGTTAGTGATTTCAATTCCAACCAATTACCGACTTATGCTTACATTATAAAGTCAATTCTGTTTAGAAAAAAAAAACAGTTGAAATTTGATACAGGGAAGGAATAAGAATATCTGCTACACATTGGCTGAACCTATTGCAAATATTTACGTGAGTGCATCCATTCTAAGTGTAACTGTGAAACAAATATCTGATAAATTTATCTCTTATCATGAGAAGTATTTAAATTTTATCAAACCTTATAAGAGCCGGTGCAATTTGGAGAGTTATAAACAGAAACTTAAAAAGTTCTTGGATCACTCTGAAATATTGTTTGACTTTTCCTCTTGTAAGTGCAATGATTTTGAATCGTGTATCTGTCCGAAGGAAAAGAAAATTCCCAAAATTGAACAGCAATTTCTGATTGACCAGCGTAATAACCATTTGATGATCATAGGTTCAGTTGATGGCAGTACCACAAAAAAATTAGAAAAAAGAGCCGCACGTTAAAGTGCTTCAGAAATGAGAGGCACTGAAATAAGTATCGAAACTTTGTATGCTGCTAGTGACTCCACTGTTGATACAGAATCCGAACTTGAAGAATTTATTCCATCAAAGACAACATTGAAAAAACTTAGAAATGAAGTCTTCTATGCAACAGATAAAGGTTGAAGCAGCTCCACGTTTTTAACACCAAAACAAGTGAAGAGTTTTCATATTTTTGCAACTGCATTTGACCGTGTCGGGATCTCTGATCGTGGTGCTTCGTTGCTTTCTTCCTCTTTGTTAGAGGATATTTCTGTTCCTGATGACACTAAAAATATATTTGACAAAAATAAAATCCGTAGTGAAAGAACTAAGAACCGGATGAACAAAAGAAAGTTTGAATCTGATATTACTAGCATTTATTTTTATGGCAAGAGAGACATCACATTGACAGATGAAAAGAGAGGTAACAAAAATTACTGGAAGAAAGTCACTGAGGAACACATATCCGTTATTGCTGAACCAGATTCCCAATATGTAAGACACTTCACTCCAGATTACGGAAGTTCACAAAGTACCAATCGAGGCATCTTGCAATTCTGTCTGATGAAGTCCCTTCCTCTCGAATCATTGGTTGCTATTGGGTGCGATGGAACTAATGTAAATAAAGGATTGAAAGGTGGAATAATCAAATTGATCGAGCAATCTATGAAGAAACCCCCCTTGGTTCGTCTGTATGCTGCATGGTAATGAACTTCCACTCAGACATTTATTCACCTTTATACCTAGATGGTAAAACAAGTGGTCCACGGTGCTTCACAGGAGTTATAGGTAAGAGTTTACAAAATTGTGAGACAAAACCTATTGTAAAATTCACTGTGACAACTCTAAGTACTGATCAAAAATTTCTCTATGAAATTCATCAAGCTATAAGTGTCGGTGAAGTTTCACAAGACTTGTCATCGCGTTCACCAGGAGGATTGAATCATGCCAGATGGATAACAACTGCAAATAGGATTCTTAGGTTGTATGTTTCAATTAAATATCCGAGTCAAGATCTGATCACATTGACTCGATTTGTCATGGAAGTGTATTCACCAATGTGGTTTGCCATTACAGTAAATCCTTTCGTTCAGAGTGGCCCTAAGCACATATTCCAGAGCATTCTATTGATCAAAACACAATGTAAAAGTACCCAAAGAATTGTGATGCCTGTTGTCAAAAGGAATGCTTACTTTGCTCATTCAGAGAATATTCTACTTGCAATGTTGATACCAGGTCTGATATAGTGCGGGTATTCAAGTTGCCTGAAATAAATTGGGAGTGCACAAATTACATAACTTTAATCAATTGGAGAAGTGAAGTAACAGAGCCTCCTCTAACTAAGCATTTCACAGATGAAGAAATTGAAAATCACATTGTAAATAAGGAGCTGTTCCAATGTCCAAAATATCCACTTCACACACAAGCAGTAGAACGCACCATAAAGCTGATAAAGCCAAGAAGCAAGAGATGGTTTAATACTAATTAAAATAGCATCAAGGCAACGTGTTAGTAAATTCGACTCAAAAAAAGACTTTATGTAACTGATCTTCACTTGTAATTATCCTTTCTTATAGTCAAATATAGCTCAATATATTTTTTTATTTGTAGTAAATGCCACTGAATTAAAAGGAAATGTAATTTTGTAACAGCAATGGATAACATTTTTATCAATCATTTTTGTTTACTTGAACACTTTTGTATTGTATTCGTTAAAGGATGAAGATTTTGTTGTTTTTTCTCATTTAGTTAAACGTTGTTGTGTCCGTGATGGAAAGAATTTTTTGCTGTGAATTATTATTTTCTAAATATTTTATGAATAAATTTCTTTAAAACTATCTATCTTTAATTCAACCTATGTTTACAGAATCAAAACATGCCATTGATTATGTGAAAAGTCTGAGGTTTTTCAGTAGAATAAATTATTATTGGATCCTGATAAAATTAATACGTATATTGAATATGTTAATGGAACTTCTTTTTTGAAAAATGATATTTCTATATATAATGAATAATATTTTGTTCTACAAATTAATTCCTTGGTAAGAAAAATGCTGATCAGACAAGCCTAATTCGTGTTTAATCTCACAGATGAATCATTTTATACGTAAAATCAAATAATTTATTTTCAGAATCAAGTTGTGGGACCTCTTATCCAATTCTAAGCGATCTGGAAATTTACACACGATCTCTGAATTAACATATGAAACGAATTAAATATCCCCGTTCATAAGTCATTTTGAAAATTTTGAGAAAATTTTAAATATATGAGAAATAAATGATAAATTTATTAATTCCATATTTCTGTTGCTTTGGGGGACCTATTAAATTTCTTTAATTGGTCTAATATTGTAAACACGTTATTTTTATACCAATACACAACTTTTCTGAGTACCCCGTAGTTGAAATTCGAAAAAGTTGGTCAAACCCCCCTAAAACGGCCCACCCTATTGTACACTGGTGATGTGACTGTACACTGGTGATGTGACTGTACACTGGTGATGTGACTGTACACTGGTACAGTGACTGTACACTGGTGCAGTGACTGTACACTGGTGCAGTGACTGTACACTGGTGCAGTGACTGTACACTGGTACAGTGACTGTACACTGGTGATGTGACTGTACACTGGTACAGTGACTGTACACTGGTGCAGTGACTGTACACTGGTGCAGTGACTGTATTGAGTGTACTCTGTGTGTAGCCTAACCCTACCTCCTTTGTATTGGTAGACTACTTAACATGTTGTCTACGTATTGGTACACATTAGTACCACTATATGTATTACTAAAAAACAAGATGGTACAAATGTATTCCGCTGTCAATATTTCAAACGCGAATTAAATAATGACAATGTGTACCACAATTAGGTATACACGTGTTTGTATCATACAGACAATATCAATAGGTACACACAGAGACACACGTTACTTGCTCTCTATGGGCAAGTTCCGAGTTACCGAACAGTTACACATTTCCGGTCATGTAAGAAAACGGTGCGTAATTTTAACTGTTATTCTAATTGGTATCCATGATACCTGCAAATATCATGGATACCATTTGAATAAAACTTGAATAATAACTAATAGTTATGATAACGTATTCTCACCGTTTATTTTGCGGCTTTACCTCGATATTCACGAAACTGCCTCATTTTACGGTAACACATTTTCGTTATTCTTGAAAGCCGTCACGTCAAAGTTTCTAATTTCAGTCTAAATTCTGATTCTCTTCTATTCTAAATTCCTCTAAAAGAAGTAGGTACTAGGTAGTATGTGAAGTAACTGCACCGGTGATTGTTGCCAACCTACAACTACTGTTCCTTCCGAACATTATTTGTTATTGTTACCATTAATATATATATATATGGAATAGTAATCCAAATCTTATAACTTGTGTCGTGAGTTAACTTTCTGCACTTTATTTGGATTATTTCTGTTAAATATACTCATTTAGGTACACATATAACTTAACACACACAAACACACATGTGAACTCTTTGTGACTATTTTCATGAAATACATGGTGAACTATTTTAGCAAAGCACAAAATCATTATTAACGACATTCTGGTAATTTTATGAATCTCTTAAATATAATACACTATACCTTTTCCAATTGAAGTTCCTCCAAATGAAATATCATTTCATCAAAGTGAAATATCATTTCATTAAAGTGAAATATCATTTCATTAAAGTGAAATATCATTTCATCAAAGTGAAATATCATTTCATCAAAGTGAAATATCATTTCATCAAAGTGAAATATCATTTCATTAAAGTGAAATATCATTTCATCAAAGTGAAATATCATTTCATTAAAGTGAAATATCATTTCATCAAAGTGAAATATCATTTCATTAAAGTGAAATATCATTTCATTAAAGTGAAATATCATTTCATCAAAGTGAAATATCATTTCATCAAAGTGAAATATCATTTCATTAAAGTGAAATATCATTTCATTAAAGTGAAATATCATTTCATCAAAGTGAAATATCATTTCATCAAAGTGAAATATCATTTCATTAAAGTGAAATATCATTTCATCAAAGTGAAATATCATTTCATCAAAGTGAAATATCATTTCATCAAAGTGAAATATCATTTCATTAAAGTGAAATATCATTTCATTAAAGTGAAATATCATTTCATCAAAGTGAAATATCATTTCATCAAAGTGAAATATCATTTCATTAAAGTGAAATATCATTTCATCAAAGTGAAATATCATTTCATTAAAGTGAAATATCATTTCATCAAAGTGAAATATCATTTCATTAAAGTGAAATATCATTTCATTAAAGTGAAATATCATTTCATCAAAGTGAAATATCATTTCATCAAAGTGAAATATCATTTCATTAAAGTGAAATATCATTTCATTAAAGTGAAATATCATTTCATCAAAGTGAAATATCATTTCATCAAAGTGAAATATCATTTCATTAAAGTGAAATATCATTTCATCAAAGTGAAATATCATTTCATCAAAGTGAAATATCATTTCATCAAAGTGAAATATCATTTCATTAAAGTGAAATATCATTTCATCAAAGTGAAATATCATTTCATCAAAGTGAAATATCATTTCATTAAAGTGAAATATCATTTCATTAAAGTGAAATATCATTTCATCAAAGTGAAATATCATTTCATCAAAGTGAAATATCATTTCATTAAAGTGAAATATCATTTCATCAAAGTGAAATATCATTTCATCAAAGTGAAATATCATTTCATCAAAGTGAAATATCATTTCATTAAAGTGAAATATCATTTCATTAAAGTGAAATATCATTTCATCAAAGTGAAATATCATTTCATTAAAGTGAAATATCATTCCATCAAAGTGAAATATCATTTCATCAAAGTGAAATATCATTTCATTAAAGTGAAATATCAATTCATTAAAGTGAAATATCATTTCATTAAAGTGAAATATCATTTCATTAAAGTGAAATATCATTTCATTAAAGTGAAATATCATTTCATCAAAGTGAAATATCATTTCATTAAAGTGAAATATCATTTCATCAAAGTGAAATATCATTTCATCAAAGTGAAATATCATTTCATTAAAGTGAAATATCATTTCATTAAAGTGAAATATTATTTCATCAAAGTGAAATATCATTTCATCAAAGTGAAATATCATTTCATCAAAGTGAAATATCATTTCATTAAAGTGAAATATCATTTCATTAAAGTGAAATATCATTTCATCAAAGTGAAATATCATTTCATTAAAGTGAAATATCATTTCATTAAAGTGAAATATCATTTCATCAAAGTGAAATATCATTTCATCAAAGTGAAATATCATTTCATTAAAGTGAAATATCATTTCATCAAAGTGAAATATCATTTCATTAAAGTGAAATATCATTTCATCAAAGTGAAATATCATTTCATCAAAGTGAAATATCATTTCATTAAAGTGAAATATCATTTCATCAAAGTGAAATATCATTTCATCAAAGTGAAATATCATTTCATCAAAGTGAAATATCATTTCATTAAAGTGAAATATCATTTCATTAAAGTGAAATATCATTTCATCAAAGTGAAATATCATTTCATCAAAGTGAAATATCATTTCATCAAAGTGAAATATCATTTCATTAAAGTGAAATATCATTTCATCAAAGTGAAATATCATTTCATTAAAGTGAAATATCATTTCATTAAAGTGAAATATCATTTCATTAAAGTGAAATATCATTTCATCAAAGTGAAATATCATTTCATCAAAGTGAAATATCATTTCATTAAAGTGAAATATCATTTCATCAAAGTGAAATATCAATTCATCAAAGTGAAATATCATTTCATCAAAGTGAAATATCATTTCATCAAAGTGAAATATCATTTCATTAAAGTGAAATATCATTTCATCAAAGTGAAATATCATTTCATCAAAGTGAAATATCATTTCATTAAAGTGAAATATCATTTCATTAAAGTGAAATATCATTTCATCAAAGTGAAATATCATTTCATCAAAGTGAAATATCATTTCATTAAAGTGAAATATCATTTCATCAAAGTGAAATATCATTTCATCAAAGTGAAATATCATTTCATTAAAGTGAAATATCATTTCATCAAAGTGAAATATCATTTCATCAAAGTGAAATATCATTTCATCAAAGTGAAATATCATTTCATTAAAGTGAAATATCATTTCATCAAAGTGAAATATCATTTCATTAAAGTGAAATATCATTTCATTAAAGTGAAATATCATTTCATCAAAGTGAAATATCATTTCATTAAAGTGAAATATCATTTCATTAAAGTGAAATATCATTTCATCAAAGTGAAATATCATTTCATCAAAGTGAAATATCATTTCATTAAAGTGAAATATCATTTCATCAAAGTGAAATATCATTTCATCAAAGTGAAATATCATTTCATTAAAGTGAAATATCATTTCATCAAAGTGAAATATCATTTCATCAAAGTGAAATATCATTTCATCAAAGTGAAATATCATTTCATTAAAGTGAAATATCATTTCATCAAAGTGAAATATCATTTCATCAAAGTGAAATATCATTTCATCAAAGTGAAATATCATTTCATTAAAGTGAAATATCATTTCATTAAAGTGAAATATCATTTCATCAAAGTGAAATATCATTTCATTAAAGTGAAATATCATTCCATCAAAGTGAAATATCATTTCATCAAAGTGAAATATCATTTCATTAAAGTGAAATATCATTTCATTAAAGTGAAATATCATTTCATTAAAGTGAAATATCATTTCATTAAAGTGAAATATCATTTCATTAAAGTGAAATATCATTTCATCAAAGTGAAATATCATTTCATCAAAGTGAAATATCATTTCATCAAAGTGAAATATCATTTCATTAAAGTGAAATATCATTTCATTAAAGTGAAATATCATTTCATCAAAGTGAAATATCATTTCATCAAAGTGAAATATCATTTCATCAAAGTGAAATATCATTTCATTAAAGTGAAATATCATTTCATCAAAGTGAAATTCATTTCATCAAAGTGAAATATCATTTCATCAAAGTGAAATATCATTTCATTAAAGTGAAATATCATTTCATTAAAGTGAAATATCATTTCATCAAAGTGAAATATCATTTCATCAAAGTGAAATATCACTTCATTAAAGTGAAATATCATTTCATCAAAGTGAAATATCATTTCATCAAAGTGAAATATCATTTCATTAAAGTGAAATATCATTTCATCAAAGTGAAATATCATTTCATCAAAGTGAAATATCATTTCATTAAAGTGAAATATCATTTCATTAAAGTGAAATATCATTTCATCAAAGTGAAATATCATTTCATCAAAGTGAAATATCATTTCATTAAAGTGAAATATCATTTCATCAAAGTGAAATATCATTTCATCAAAGTGAAATATCATTTCATTAAAGTGAAATATCATTTCATTAAAGTGAAATATCATTTCATCAAAGTGAAATATCATTTCATCAAAGTGAAATATCATTTCATTAAAGTGAAATATCATTTCATCAAAGTGAAATATCATTTCATCAAAGTGAAATATCATTTCATTAAAGTGAAATATCATTTCATCAAAGTGAAATATCATTTCATCAAAGTGAAATATCATTTCATCAAAGTGAAATATCATTTCATTAAAGTGAAATATCATTTCATCAAAGTGAAATATCATTTCATTAAAGTGAAATATCATTTCATTAAAGTGAAATATCATTTCATCAAAGTGAAATATCATTTCATTAAAGTGAAATATCATTTCATTAAAGTGAAATATCATTTCATCAAAGTGAAATATCATTTCATCAAAGTGAAATATCATTTCATTAAAGTGAAATATCATTTCATCAAAGTGAAATATCATTTCATCAAAGTGAAATATCATTTCATTAAAGTGAAATATCATTTCATCAAAGTGAAATATCATTTCATCAAAGTGAAATATCATTTCATCAAAGTGAAATATCATTTCATTAAAGTGAAATATCATTTCATCAAAGTGAAATATCATTTCATCAAAGTGAAATATCATTTCATCAAAGTGAAATATCATTTCATTAAAGTGAAATATCATTTCATTAAAGTGAAATATCATTTCATCAAAGTGAAATATCATTTCATTAAAGTGAAATATCATTCCATCAAAGTGAAATATCATTTCATCAAAGTGAAATATCATTTCATTAAAGTGAAATATCATTTCATTAAAGTGAAATATCATTTCATTAAAGTGAAATATCATTTCATTAAAGTGAAATATCATTTCATTAAAGTGAAATATCATTTCATCAAAGTGAAATATCATTTCATCAAAGTGAAATATCATTTCATCAAAGTGAAATATCATTTCATTAAAGTGAAATATCATTTCATTAAAGTGAAATATCATTTCATCAAAGTGAAATATCATTTCATCAAAGTGAAATATCATTTCATCAAAGTGAAATATCATTTCATTAAAGTGAAATATCATTTCATCAAAGTGAAATTCATTTCATCAAAGTGAAATATCATTTCATCAAAGTGAAATATCATTTCATTAAAGTGAAATATCATTTCATTAAAGTGAAATATCATTTCATCAAAGTGAAATATCATTTCATCAAAGTGAAATATCACTTCATTAAAGTGAAATATCATTTCATCAAAGTGAAATATCATTTCATCAAAGTGAAATATCATTTCATTAAAGTGAAATATCATTTCATCAAAGTGAAATATCATTTCATCAAAGTGAAATATCATTTCATTAAAGTGAAATATCATTTCATTAAAGTGAAATATCATTTCATCAAAGTGAAATATCATTTCATTAAAGTGAAATATCATTTCATCAAAGTGAAATATCATTTCATCAAAGTGAAATATCATTTCATCAAAGTGAAATATCATTTCATTAAAGTGAAATATCATTTCATTAAAGTGAAATATCATTTCATCAAAGTGAAATATCATTCCATCAAAGTGAAATATCATTTCATCAAAGTGAAATATCATTTCATTAAAGTGAAATATCATTTCATTAAAGTGAAATATCATTTCATTAAAGTGAAATATCATTTCATCAAAGTGAAATATCATTTCATTAAAGTGAAATATCATTTCATTAAAGTGAAATATCATTTCATCAAAGTGAAATATCATTTCATTAAAGTGAAATATCATTTCATTAAAGTGAAATATCATTTCATTAAAGTGAAATATCATTTCATTAAAGTGAAATAACATTTCATTAAAGTGAAATATCATTTCATTAAAGTGAAATATCATTTCATCAAAGTGAAATATCATTTCATTAAAGTGAAATATCATTTCATCAAAGTGAAATATCATTTCATCAAAGTGAAATATCATTTCATTAAAGTGAAATATCATTTCATCAAAGTGAAATATCATTTCATTAAAGTGAAATATCATTTCATCAAAGTGAAATATCATTTCATTAAAGTGAAATATCATTTCATCAAAGTGAAATATCATTTCAATAAAGTGAAATATCATTTCATCAAAGTGAAATATCATTTCATCAAAGTGAAATATCATTTCATTAAAGTGAAATATCATTTCATCAAAGTGAAATATCATTTCATCAAAGTGAAATATCATTTCATCAAAGTGAAATATCATTTCATCAAAGTGAAATATCATTTCATCAAAGTGAAATATCATTTCATCAAAGTGAAATATCATTTCATCAAAGTGAAATATCATTTCATCAAAGTGAAATATCATTTCATTAAAGTGAAATATCATTTCATCAAAGTGAAATATCATTTCATCAAAGTGAAATATCATTTCATCAAAGTGAAATATCATTTCATTAAAGTGAAATATCATTTCATTAAAGTGAAATATCATTTCATCAAAGTGAAATATCATTTCATTAAAGTGAAATATCATTTCATTAAAGTGAAATATCATTTCATCAAAGTGAAATATCATTTCATTAAAGTGAAATATCATTTCATTAAAGTGAAATATCATTTCATCAAAGTGAAATATCATTTCATTAAAGTGAAATATCATTTCATTAAAGTGAAATATCATTTCATTAAAGTGAAATATCATTTCATTAAAGTGAAATATCATTTCATTAAAGTGAAATATCATTTCATTAAAGTGAAATATCATTTCATCAAAGTGAAATATCATTTCATTAAAGTGAAATATCATTTCATCAAAGTGAAATATCATTTCATCAAAGTGAAATATCATTTCATTAAAGTGAAATATCATTTCATCAAAGTGAAATATCATTTCATTAAAGTGAAATATCATTTCATCAAAGTGAAATATCATTTCATTAAAGTGAAATATCATTTCATCAAAGTGAAATATCATTTCATTAAAGTGAAATATCATTTCATCAAAGTGAAATATCATTTCATCAAAGTGAAATATCATTTCATTAAAGTGAAATATCATTTCATCAAAGTGAAATATCATTTCATCAAAGTGAAATATCATTTCATCAAAGTGAAATATCATTTCATCAAAGTGAAATATCATTTCATTAAAGTGAAATATCATTTCATCAAAGTGAAATATCATTTCATCAAAGTGAAATATCATTTCATCAAAGTGAAATATCATTTCATCAAAGTGAAATATCATTTCATCAAAGTGAAATATCATTTCATTAAAGTGAAATATCATTTCATCAAAGTGAAATATCATTTCATCAAAGTGAAATATCATTTCATTAAAGTGAAATATCATTTCATCAAAGTGAAATATCATTTCATTAAAGTGAAATATCATTTCATCAAAGTGAAATATCATTTCATCAAAGTGAAATATCATTTCATTAAAGTGAAATATCATTTCATCAAAGTGAAATATCATTTCATTAAAGTGAAATATCATTTCATCAAAGTGAAATATCATTTCATTAAAGTGAAATATCATTTCATTAAAGTGAAATATCATTTCATCAAAGTGAAATATCATTTCATTAAAGTGAAATATCATTTCATTAAAGTGAAATATCATTTCATTAAAGTGAAATATCATTTCATTAAAGTGAAATATCATTTCATTAAAGTGAAATATCATTTCATTAAAGTGAAATATCATTTCATCAAAGTGAAATATCATTTCATTAAAGTGAAATATCATTTCATCAAAGTGAAATATCATTTCATCAAAGTGAAATATCATTTCATTAAAGTGAAATATCATTTCATCAAAGTGAAATATCATTTCATTAAAGTGAAATATCATTTCATCAAAGTGAAATATCATTTCATTAAAGTGAAATATCATTTCATCAAAGTGAAATATCATTTCATTAAAGTGAAATATCATTTCATCAAAGTGAAATATCATTTCATCAAAGTGAAATATCATTTCATTAAAGTGAAATATCATTTCATCAAAGTGAAATATCATTTCATCAAAGTGAAATATCATTTCATCAAAGTGAAATATCATTTCATCAAAGTGAAATATCATTTCATTAAAGTGAAATATCATTTCATCAAAGTGAAATATCATTTCATCAAAGTGAAATATCATTTCATTAAAGTGAAATATCATTTCATTAAAGTGAAATATCATTTCATCAAAGTGAAATATCATTTCATTAAAGTGAAATATCATTTCATTAAAGTGAAATATCATTTCATTAAAGTGAAATATCATTTCATTAAAGTGAAATATCATTTCATTAAAGTGAAATATCATTTCATTAAAGTGAAATATCATTTCATCAAAGTGAAATATCATTTCATTAAAGTGAAATATCATTTCATCAAAGTGAAATATCATTTCATCAAAGTGAAATATCATTTCATTAAAGTGAAATATCATTTCATCAAAGTGAAATATCATTTCATTAAAGTGAAATATCATTTCATCAAAGTGAAATATCATTTCATTAAAGTGAAATATCATTTCATCAAAGTGAAATATCATTTCATTAAAGTGAAATATCATTTCATCAAAGTGAAATATCATTTCATCAAAGTGAAATATCATTTCATTAAAGTGAAATATCATTTCATCAAAGTGAAATATCATTTCATCAAAGTGAAATATCATTTCATCAAAGTGAAATATCATTTCATCAAAGTGAAATATCATTTCATTAAAGTGAAATATCATTTCATCAAAGTGAAATATCATTTCATCAAAGTGAAATATCATTTCATCAAAGTGAAATATCATTTCATCAAAGTGAAATATCATTTCATCAAAGTGAAATATCATTTCATTAAAGTGAAATATCATTTCATCAAAGTGAAATATCATTTCATCAAAGTGAAATATCATTTCATTAAAGTGAAATATCATTTCATTAAAGTGAAATATCATTTCATCAAAGTGAAATATCATTTCATCAAAGTGAAATATCATTTCATTAAAGTGAAATATCATTTCATCAAAGTGAAATATCATTTCATCAAAGTGAAATATCATTTCATTAAAGTGAAATATCATTTCATCAAAGTGAAATATCATTTCATCAAAGTGAAATATCATTTCATCAAAGTGAAATATCATTTCATTAAAGTGAAATATCATTTCATCAAAGTGAAATATCATTTCATTAAAGTGAAATATCATTTCATTAAAGTGAAATATCATTTCATCAAAGTGAAATATCATTTCATTAAAGTGAAATATCATTTCATTAAAGTGAAATATCATTTCATCAAAGTGAAATATCATTTCATCAAAGTGAAATATCATTTCATTAAAGTGAAATATCATTTCATTAAAGTGAAATATCATTTCATCAAAGTGAAATATCATTTCATCAAAGTGAAATATCATTTCATCAAAGTGAAATATCATTTCATTAAAGTGAAATATCATTTCATTAAAGTGAAATATCATTTCATCAAAGTGAAATATCATTTCATTAAAGTGAAATATCATTCCATCAAAGTGAAATATCATTTCATCAAAGTGAAATATCATTTCATTAAAGTGAAATATCATTTCATTAAAGTGAAATATCATTTCATTAAAGTGAAATATCATTTCATTAAAGTGAAATATCATTTCATTAAAGTGAAATATCATTTCATCAAAGTGAAATATCATTTCATCAAAGTGAAATATCATTTCATCAAAGTGAAATATCATTTCATTAAAGTGAAATATCATTTCATTAAAGTGAAATATCATTTCATCAAAGTGAAATATCATTTCATCAAAGTGAAATATCATTTCATCAAAGTGAAATATCATTTCATTAAAGTGAAATATCATTTCATCAAAGTGAAATTCATTTCATCAAAGTGAAATATCATTTTATCAAAGTGAAATATCATTTCATTAAAGTGAAATATCATTTCATTAAAGTGAAATATCATTTCATCAAAGTGAAATATCATTTCATCAAAGTGAAATATCACTTCATTAAAGTGAAATATCATTTCATCAAAGTGAAATATCATTTCATCAAAGTGAAATATCATTTCATTAAAGTGAAATATCATTTCATTAAAGTGAAATATCATTTCATCAAAGTGAAATATCATTTCATCAAAGTGAAATATCATTTCATCAAAGTGAAATATCATTTCATTAAAGTGAAATATCATTTCATCAAAGTGAAATATCATTTCATTAAAGTGAAATATCATTTCATCAAAGTGAAATATCATTTCATCAAAGTGAAATATCATTTCATCAAAGTGAAATATCATTTCATTAAAGTGAAATATCATTTCATTAAAGTGAAATATCATTTCATCAAAGTGAAATATCATTCCATCAAAGTGAAATATCATTTCATCAAAGTGAAATATCATTTCATTAAAGTGAAATATCATTTCATTAAAGTGAAATATCATTTCATTAAAGTGAAATATCATTTCATCAAAGTGAAATATCATTTCATTAAAGTGAAATATCATTTCATTAAAGTGAAATATCATTTCATCAAAGTGAAATATCATTTCATTAAAGTGAAATATCATTTCATTAAAGTGAAATATCATTTCATTAAAGTGAAATATCATTTCATTAAAGTGAAATATCATTTCATTAAAGTGAAATATCATTTCATTAAAGTGAAATATCATTTCATCAAAGTGAAATATCATTTCATTAAAGTGAAATATCATTTCATCAAAGTGAAATATCATTTCATCAAAGTGAAATATCATTTCATTAAAGTGAAATATCATTTCATCAAAGTGAAATATCATTTCATTAAAGTGAAATATCATTTCATCAAAGTGAAATATCATTTCATTAAAGTGAAATATCATTTCATCAAAGTGAAATATCATTTCATTAAAGTGAAATATCATTTCATCAAAGTGAAATATCATTTCATCAAAGTGAAATATCATTTCATCAAAGTGAAATATCATTTCATCAAAGTGAAATATCATTTCATCAAAGTGAAATATCATTTCATCAAAGTGAAATATCATTTCATTAAAGTGAAATATCATTTCATTAAAGTGAAATATCATTTCATCAAAGTGAAATATCATTCCATCAAAGTGAAATATCATTTCATCAAAGTGAAATATCATTTCATTAAAGTGAAATATCATTTCATTAAAGTGAAATATCATTTCATTAAAGTGAAATATCATTTCATCAAAGTGAAATATCATTTCATTAAAGTGAAATATCATTTCATTAAAGTGAAATATCATTTCATCAAAGTGAAATATCATTTCATTAAAGTGAAATATCATTTCATTAAAGTGAAATATCATTTCATTAAAGTGAAATATCATTTCATTAAAGTGAAATATCATCTCATTAAAGTGAAATATCATTTCATTAAAGTGAAATATCATTTCATCAAAGTGAAATATCATTTCATTAAAGTGAAATATCATTTCATCAAAGTGAAATATCATTTCATCAAAGTGAAATATCATTTCATTAAAGTGAAATATCATTTCATCAAAGTGAAATATCATTTCATTAAAGTGAAATATCATTTCATCAAAGTGAAATATCATTTCATTAAAGTGAAATATCATTTCATCAAAGTGAAATATCATTTCATTAAAGTGAAATATCATTTCATCAAAGTGAAATATCATTTCATCAAAGTGAAATATCATTTCATTAAAGTGAAATATCATTTCATCAAAGTGAAATATCATTTCATCAAAGTGAAATATCATTTCATCAAAGTGAAATATCATTTCATCAAAGTGAAATATCATTTCATTAAAGTGAAATATCATTTCATCAAAGTGAAATATCATTTCATCAAAGTGGAATATCATTTCATCAAAGTGAAATATCATTTCATCAAAGTGAAATATCATTTCATCAAAGTGAAATATCATTTCATTAAAGTGAAATATCATTTCATCAAAGTGAAATATCATTTCATCAAAGTGAAATATCATTTCATCAAAGTGAAATATCATTTCATTAAAGTGAAATATCATTTCATTAAAGTGAAATATCATTTCATCAAAGTGAAATATCATTCCATCAAAGTGAAATATCATTTCATCAAAGTGAAATATCATTTCATTAAAGTGAAATATCATTTCATTAAAGTGAAATATCATTTCATTAAAGTGAAATATCATTTCATCAAAGTGAAATATCATTTCATTAAAGTGAAATATCATTTCATTAAAGTGAAATATCATTTCATCAAAGTGAAATATCATTTCATTAAAGTGAAATATCATTTCATTAAAGTGAAATATCATTTCATTAAAGTGAAATATCATTTCATTAAAGTGAAATATCATTTCATTAAAGTGAAATATCATTTCATTAAAGTGAAATATCATTTCATCAAAGTGAAATATCATTTCATTAAAGTGAAATATCATTTCATCAAAGTGAAATATCATTTCATCAAAGTGAAATATCATTTCATTAAAGTGAAATATCATTTCATCAAAGTGAAATATCATTTCATTAAAGTGAAATATCATTTCATCAAAGTGAAATATCATTTCATTAAAGTGAAATATCATTTCATCAAAGTGAAATATCATTTCATTAAAGTGAAATATCATTTCATCAAAGTGAAATATCATTTCATCAAAGTGAAATATCATTTCATTAAAGTGAAATATCATTTCATCAAAGTGAAATATCATTTCATCAAAGTGAAATATCATTTCATCAAAGTGAAATATCATTTCATCAAAGTGAAATATCATTTCATTAAAGTGAAATATCATTTCATCAAAGTGAAATATCATTTCATCAAAGTGAAATATCATTTCATCAAAGTGAAATATCATTTCATCAAAGTGAAATATCATTTCATTAAAGTGAAATATCATTTCATCAAAGTGAAATATCATTTCATCAAAGTGAAATATCATTTCATTAAAGTGAAATATCATTTCATTAAAGTGAAATATCATTTCATCAAAGTGAAATATCATTTCATCAAAGTGAAATATCATTTCATTAAAGTGAAATATCATTTCATCAAAGTGAAATATCATTTCATCAAAGTGAAATATCATTTCATTAAAGTGAAATATCATTTCATCAAAGTGAAATATCATTTCATCAAAGTGAAATATCATTTCATCAAAGTGAAATATCATTTCATTAAAGTGAAATATCATTTCATCAAAGTGAAATATCATTTCATTAAAGTGAAATATCATTTCATTAAAGTGAAATATCATTTCATCAAAGTGAAATATCATTTCATTAAAGTGAAATATCATTTCATTGAAGTGAAATATCATTTCATCAAAGTGAAATATCATTTCATCAAAGTGAAATATCATTTCATTAAAGTGAAATATCATTTCATCAAAGTGAAATATCATTTCATCAAAGTGAAATATCATTTCATTAAAGTGAAATATCATTTCATCAAAGTGAAATATCATTTCATTAAAGTGAAATATCATTTCATTAAAGTGAAATATCATTTCATCAAAGTGAAATATCATTTCATCAAAGTGAAATATCATTTCATCAAAGTGAAATATCATTTCATTAAAGTGAAATATCATTTCATTAAAGTGAAATATCATTTCATCAAAGTGAAATATCATTTCATCAAAGTGAAATATCATTTCATTAAAGTGAAATATCATTTCATCAAAGTGAAATATCATTTCATCAGAGTGAAATATCATTTCATTAAAGTGAAATATCATTTCATTAAAGTGAAATATCATTTCATCAAAGTGAAATATCATTTCATCAAAGTGAAATATCATTTCATTAAAGTGAAATATCATTTCATTAAAGTGAAATATCATTTCATTAAAGTGAAATATCATTTCATCAAAGTGAAATATCATTTCATCAAAGTGAAATATCATTTCATTAAAGTGAAATATCATTTCATCAAAGTGAAATATCATTTCATCAAAGTGAAATATCATTTCATCAAAGTGAAATATCATTTCATTAAAGTGAAATATCATTTCATCAAAGTGAAATATCATTTCATTAAAGTGAAATATCATTTCATTAAAGTGAAATATCATTTCATCAAAGTGAAATATCATTTCATTAAAGTGAAATATCATTTCATTAAAGTGAAATATCATTTCATCAAAGTGAAATATCATTTCATCAAAGTGAAATATCATTTCATTAAAGTGAAATATCATTTCATCAAAGTGAAATATCATTTCATTAAAGTGAAATATCATTTCATTAAAGTGAAATATCATTTCATCAAAGTGAAATATCATTTCATCAAAGTGAAATATCATTTCATTAAAGTGAAATATCATTTCATTAAAGTGAAATATCATTTCATCAAAGTGAAATATCATTTCATCAAAGTGAAATATCATTTCATTAAAGTGAAATATCATTTCATCAAAGTGAAATATCATTTCATTAAAGTGAAATATCATTCCATCAAAGTGAAATATCATTTCATCAAAGTGAAATATCATTTCATCAAAGTGAAATATCATTTCATTAAAGTGAAATATCATTTCATTAAAGTGAAATATCATTTCATTAAAGTGAAATATCATTTCATTAAAGTGAAATATCATTTCATCAAAGTGAAATATCATTTCATTAAAGTGAAATATCATTTCATTAAAGTGAAATATCATTTCATCAAAGTGAAATATCATTTCATCAAAGTGAAATATCATTTCATTAAAGTGAAATATCATTTCATTAAAGTGAATTATCATTTCATCAAAGTGAAATATCATTTCATTAAAGTGAAATATCATTTCATCAAAGTGAAATATCATTTCATCAAAGTGAAATATCATTTCATTAAAGTGAAATATCATTTCATCAAAGTGAAATATCATTTCATCAAAGTGAAATATCATTTCATCAAAGTGAAATATCATTTCATCAAAGTGAAATATCATTTCATCAAAGTGAAATATCATTTCATCAAAGTGAAATATCATTTCATTAAAGTGAAATATCATTTCATTAAAGTGAAATATCATTTCATCAAAGTGAAATATCATTTCATCAAAGTGAAATATCATTTCATTAAAGTGAAATATCATTTCATCAAAGTGAAATATCATTTCATTAAAGTGAAATATCATTTCATTAAAGTGAAATATCATTTCATTAAAGTGAAATATCATTTCATTAAAGTGAAATATCATTTCATCAAAGTGAAATATCATTTCATTAAAGTGAAATATCATTTCATTAAAGTGAAATATCATTTCATCAAAGTGAAATATCATTTCATCAAAGTGAAATATCATAACATTAAAGTGAAATATCATTTCATCAAAGTGAAATATCATTTCATCAAAGTGAAATATCATTTCATCAAAGTGAAATATCATTTCATTAAAGTGAAATATCATTTCATTAAAGTGAAATATCATTTCATCAAAGTGAAATATCATTTCATCAAAGTGAAATATCATTTCATTAAAGTGAAATATCATTTCATCAAAGTGAAATATCATTTCATCAAAGTGAAATATCATTTCATCAAAGTGAAATATCATTTCATTAAAGTGAAATATCATTTCATCAAAGTGAAATATCATTTCATTAAAGTGAAATATCATTTCATTAAAGTGAAATATCATTTCATCAAAGTGAAATATCATTTCATTAAAGTGAAATATCATTTCATCAAAGTGAAATATCATTTCATCAAAGTGAAATATCATTTCATTAAAGTGAAATATCATTTCATTAAAGTGAAATATCATTTCATCAAAGTGAAATATCATTTCATCAAAGTGAAATATCATTTCATCAAAGTGAAATATCTATTAAATGCATTGTGAGACAAAGATTTTAAGTATTGAAGTTAATTTGTCGATGTTCATTTGTTTTATTGTTTTAGGTTCTTTCAGTCGCTGACGTGTCATTCTCTTCACATTAGTATTTGTTTCGTCGTGCTAAGAATAAGATGCGTGCCGGTCTACTGCGCATACACACATTTGTGTATGTGCAGTGGAACCGGCATTTTTAGTTGGTTACTTTTCTACAGGTTCATTATTTGATTAGATAGTTAATGATTTGGTAATCCCGAACCCTGTGAGTTAGTCTGTGGTTGATATGCAGTTTTGTATCAGAGCCTGAAAACGATAATCTCTTTAGTTCGGATTCAGTTGTGGAAGGAATATTTGAGATCGGAGTAAAATATTAGTCAGGTGAGATAATAGTATAAAAGTTTAATCTGAATGGTATTTGGGTGCCCTGATGAATTTGTTCTTTAGATATGCCAGATCTATGTTTGCCATTGTAGCATTAGTGGTAGCATTAGTTCCAGTTTTACATAAGTAAAGTGAGACTTAAGTGCGAATAGTTTTACCGAGTAGAATCTTAATCAAACCACATATTTATATTAGTAGTTTTTTATTGAGAGAATTTTAGTGTGAAGAATCTTATTGTCAATAAAGTAGTAGCTGTGCTTTTAATGTTTAACTTAGGATTGATTTTGATGTAAATTTTAAAGTATTTTTATTTTTGTACTTGCAGTACCATCAAACACTAGTGTTACCAAGATAGAAATAAATCTCGGAGGTAACTGGCGTTTTGCTCCCCCTCCCCAACTGACAGTACTGACTACTGGCTCTCATCCTTGGGGGGAGCACGGACTGTGGCTCTGGAGAGGAACATGATTTGAGTTGTCAAAACGGTGATTGCTGTGGCTTACAGCTTACAATCTTCGCAAGGAGGATAACCAGACATTATTATTTTGCGAGGTAGTTGCTGGTCTAAAATATATATTGATTCTGGGGTTAGTGTATCGATACCTAATTCCGGTAGATGAGTCGATGTGGGAAATTGTCTGACACTTAGACTATTACAAGTTTACGGTTGGAGGAACATGGATAACTCCCTATAAGAACCATAAGAGTGCTATTTTTGGTTGTGCGATTTTGGTTGTGCGATTTTGGTTGTGCGATTTTTGGTAGTGCGATTTTTGTTGTGCGATTTTTGTTGTGCGATTTTTGGTTGTGCGATTTTTGGTTGTGCGAATTTTGGTTGTGCTATTTTGGTTGTGCAATTAAGAGTGCGATTTTGGTTGTGAGATTAAGAGCATTAGATTTTGAGAGTAATTGGTGTGTAGTAAGTTGAAGCACAAGAAAAGGTGAAATATAATTCTTGGTTTTGTAACCCATTAACTCGAATAAATTTTCTTTGTGTATAATTCGAGATAGGTATGGAGAGACTTAACATTCATGAATTGAAGATTGTGTTGCGCCATTTGGGTTTTCCATCGTCAGGTAGTAAGAACGATTTATTGAGTCGTTTGCAGGCGATTTTGATGGAAAGAGAAATACGATTCGATGACATCGTGACCGAAGCCCTAGAGAGTGGGAGCATTGTGAATCACGATGATAACGTATCTCGTGTAAGTCGTACTTCATGTGCCGAATCTAAAGCGCACAATAGAGTGGAAGATAAAGTTAGTGTGGCGGGAGGTAATAGAAAGGAGGACGTCTCACCAGATGATAGTGTATCACAGGTGGGTGGAGCGCGTCAAGAGGAAAGAGAGAAGTCTAGATCAGCTATGGGAGTTATAGGGGGTTCACATGTATCGAGACGAAGTAGTAGAGTAGGGTCGGTAGTATCTCGGAATGGCTCGTGTATGACTACTGTATCAGCTTTAGAGAAAAGAAGAGAGATTGAGGTTAAGCG
Source organism: Caprella mutica (assembly GCA_947561585.1). Taxonomy (NCBI): domain Eukaryota; kingdom Metazoa; phylum Arthropoda; class Malacostraca; order Amphipoda; family Caprellidae; genus Caprella; species Caprella mutica. Next base: position 140,163 of record CANNZV010002521.1, read on the forward strand.
AGCAGTGCAAGTTGCGAAGGACGCTAAACTTGAACATATTGAAAAGATAAAGGAACGGCATCAGAGAGCAAGTTTAGAAGCAAAAAGAAAATTAGAGGAGGAAAAGCAGCGTTTAGAGGTAGAGGAGCAATTACAGGAAATGGAATTAGCAGCCGAGATTAGGGCTCTCGAGAGAGAGTCACGAGAGGAGGCATTAAGAGTGGAAGCAGATGCTTGGGCTAAGTTCGAGGAATTTGATATGGAAGCTGTGCAGAAAGTAGAAACCCCATTGCAGCGCTTAAATGTAGACGAAATCTTGACAAAACAGTCTTGTAAGAATGAAGAACTGAGTCTAGGAGTTCAAGAACAGAAAATCTCTGATAGAATGAAAGCCAAGGGAGAAATTCCAGTGGGTTTAAAAATGAATTGTGGAAAGAGGGAGTGTAATTCGAAAGACGATAATAAAAGTGGGTTAGGAATATTTAATGCGGGAAAAGTTCATAATGATTCGGGACCAAAAGATTCTCTCTTGCGTGAGTTAATTGCTAGTAATGTAAGGATAGGTTTGCCTAAACATGAGATCGAATGTTTTAGTGGCGATGCTACGCAATATACTATCTTCAAGGGATCCATGCAGGAGATAAATAGGTCTGAGACCTTGAGCTATGAAGAAAAGCTGCACTATGCATATCAATATACTAGGGGGGAACCGCGAGAATTGGTCAAAGCGGCACTGTACATGACTCCACGAAGGGGATTTGAGGAGGTTTGGAGATGGTTTGACGAGAAATATGGGGCACCGGAGAAGATTGGGGCAGAGTTTGTTGACAGTCTCTTATCTCGAGCATCGGTTGCACGTGATGATGTCGAAGGATTGAAATCTTATGCGGTTTCGCTGAGACTCACAATGAATGTAATGGATAGAATCCCATATGGTAAATCTGAACTTGAGCATCCTAAGACGATAAGAGCATTAGTGAGCAAATTGCCATATTCACTCCAAGAGAAATGGAGAAACATGTCTGCAGATAGTAGATATGAGCAGGGGGAATATTTGGGCTATGGGAGTTTAGTTAGTTTTGTGGAAAGGGTAGCTAGAACGGACTCTGACCCATTATTCGGTAAATCTGCCATGCAACGTGCCTCTGAAGAACAGATGGGAAGAGCTAACGGTATGAAGAGGAGGGTGCCTATCAATGTAGTTTCATGTGAAGCTGCTCAGGGAGAGAAGGTGAACGAGAAACTGGGGAATCAGTTAGGAGGTATCGAAGCAGTAGGAAGAGAATATAGTCGGGGAGAGTTGTGTATCTTTTGTAGAGGCACTCATATTATAGATAATTGTTCTGGGTTCAAAAGGATAAGTAATGATCATCGGCTCGAAGTTATTAAGAAAAAAGGAGCATGTTTCATTTGTCTAAAAATTGGGCATGGGGCTGGCAAATGCCCAACGCCTAGTAGGTGTAACAAGTGCACTAGGTTTCACCATAGCTTACTGCATGTAGATAGTAAACAGAAAATGCGAGAAGAACAGGGGATGCCTTTCTCTAGTAATGGTAATTGGCGGGAATTTTCACACAAGGAGGGACAGGAGAGTAAAAAGGAGTTCTGGGCAGACAATCACCAATCTGCTAAGCACATAGACCGAAGTGTGCCTATAGGCAGTGTTTCCACTGGTGCTGGTACCAAGGTTGGGAGTATGGCAGTAATGCCAGTGGTTGTTCAAAATAATAAAGGAAAGGAAGCGATCACTTCGGTGTTCTTGGATCCAGGAAGTGCTGTATCATTTTGCACGTGGAGATTGTTGAAGAAGTTAGGAGTAAGGCGAGAAGATATGCATGAAGTCGACTTGTGCACAGAAACACTACACGACCGAAGAAATGAACACACTACTTTAACATCTGGTTTAATGGTGAGGGGTAAGAATGAAGAAGAATGGCTGACTCTTCCACCTATATATGCAGTTAATAGGATACCTATTAGTGTGGAAGATGTGTGGGGAAAAGACATGGGGTGTTGGGCACATTTAACGGGTATAGCGGTGCAGCCACCAGGTGATATTGATCTAATGCTGGGTACAAATGTGTTGGGAGCCCTGGAACCCTTAGAAGTGAGATCTTCATCGCACATAGGAGATCCTTATGCTATGAGGACTAGGCTGGGATGGTGTATTATGGGCATGCTGGGAGATAGGAAGGGGATGCGAATTGCAGTGAATAAAGTTCGTGTTAATAGGGGGGATATTAGTAGTTTGATAAATGAGGCGTTTGAGAGAGGATTTGAGGGGCTAAATGATGATAAACTAGGTTTATCCGGAGAGGACGAACAATGGTTGAAAATAGTAGAGGAAGGCTGCAAGAGAGTGGAGGGGCATTATGAGATCCCGTTACCGCTACGTGAAATTGAACGTGGTGTACCGGATAGTCGTGGTGCAGCTATGAGACGTGCAATGGGACTGAAAAAGAAACTAGTGAAGGATATAGAATTAAGGAAGCACTATGAAGAGTGTGTGGATGATATGATAGCTAAGGGTTACGCTGAAAAGGTATCGGATGGAACTAGCGGTAGATGGTATCTCGCACATTTCTCGGTAAGGCATCCCAGTAAACCTGAGAAAGTTAGGGTAGTGTTCGACTGTGCTTCCAAGGTGGGTACAGTGGCTCTTAATGATTTGCTCCTTCAGGGTCCCGATTTAGCTACACAGCTACTAGATGTGCTTTTGAGATTTAGGGAGGGAGAGTTTGCATTCACGGCAGACGTTAACGCTATGTTTCATCAGGTTAAAGTTCCGCTGGTGCACCGTGATTTCCTGCGGTTCTTCTGGTGGGAAGGTGGTGTAACTGATGGAATCATGCGTGAATACAGGATGGCGGTCCATCTATTTGGAGCAACATCCTCGCCAAGTGTTGCTAACTACGCTCTGAGACGCGTGGCTGATGATGCAGGGAAGGAGCGAACTGCTTCTGCCAGCAGTGCCTTAAGGGAGAACTTCTATGTTGATGATTGTTTGTTTGCTGGGAGCGATCAACGGTCGTTGCATTCTACGGCAATAGATTTATGCGAGTTATGTACTTATGGAGGATTCATGTTGAGAAAGTTTAGTAGTAATGTGAAGGAGATTGAGAGGGACTTAGGGGAAGAGTGCGAGATGGTGGTCACTCAGAAGGTTCTCGGTGTCGTTTGGGATAAGTTCAAGGACGAGTTGGGGGTAGTTCAGTTAGATCTGAAAGGAGAAGTTAAGACAAAACGAGAGCTGTTGTCTACAATTGCCAAAGTATATGATCCCTTGGGAATGGTGGCACCGTTAGTGCTTCAAGGAAGGCTCATCTTTCAGGAGATCATACGTAGAGATGGTGTTGAGAAATGGGATGAAAAGTTAGGGCAGATTGAATGCGATAAGGTAAAGTGTTGGTTGACAAGTTTAGGTGCCATTGAAGGTATTCGCATACCGCGCAATTTGGTGGGTTCTGACGAGGTGATGGGGGTGCAGTTACACATATTCGGTGACGCAAGTGAATTGGGCCATGCTGCTGTCGCATACGCTAGGCTGCTTATGAAAGATGGCAGGAAAAGGTGTGTATATATTTTGGGGAAGTCTAAGGTGAACCCCACCAAGTATGTGAGTGTACCTAGATTAGAATTAGTTGCGTCTACCTTAGTTGCACGTTTGAGTAGTAGAATTCGCGAAACCCTTGGAATTCATTTTGATAGAGTATGCCTATGGACCGATAGCATAACCGTTCTTCGCTATATACGCAACGAGAGGGTGAGATTTCATGCTTTCGTGGCTAACAGAGTGTCAGAGATTAAAAGAAGAACTAATACTGACGAATGGCAATATGTCGATACTGGATCGAATCCTGCAGATGACGGATCCAGAGGAGCATGTACAGAAAGATGGCGTGAGGGACCAAGGTTTTTAGTAGAAGACGAGTCACTATGGCCTAAGGAAAAGGAGCAAGAAGAAGAGGGTAATGAAACAGAAGATCCAGAAATTAAAAGTGTTCCAGTCTTCAGAACTGGAATTTGGACATGCTTTTTGGGCGAAATGGCTGAACGATATTCAAATTGGAGAAAGTTAGTCAGAGCTGTAGCATGGCTAACCAGATTCAAAGATTTTATAGCGAACGGTAGATGTAAGGGGGACAGTACAATTCTAACCGTCAGTGAACGTGAGAGCGCTGAAAGGTCCATCCTTAGAGCCGTCCAGAAAGAGTGTTTCCGAGAAGAATACGACAGATTGGAGAATTCAGAGTATGTTAGAAAGGATAGTAACCTGGTGAAATTAGATCTTTTCTTTAAAGATGGACTTCTTAGAGTGGGTGGCAGGCTAAAAAGAGCGGAGTTACCCTACGATAGTATCCATCCAATATTGCTACCTGCGAAACATCATGTAACAGGGTTGCTGGTACAGGACATCCATGTGCGGGCAGGCCATTTAGGCGTCCCAACTGTTCTTGGATGGACCAGAGAGAAGTATTGGATTGTTAGGGGTTATTCTACCGTTCGGCGGGTTATTGGTAAATGTCTAGTATGTAAGAGAGTTCAGGGACGGCCAATCCAACAGAAAATGGCTGACTTGCCATCTACAAGGGTCTTGGAAGGAGAGCCCGCTTTCACTTGCGTAGGAGTGGATTGTTTCGGCCCCTATTATATTACCATGGGAAGGGGACGACAGCAGACTAAAAGATACGGGGTCATTTTCACATGTATGGCAGTCCGCGCAGTTCATTTAGAAGTTGCTCAGGACCTCTCTTCTGATTCTATTCTTCGTAGCATAAGGAGGTTCATGGCCAGGAGAGGCAAAGTCAGGCTGTTTTGCTCAGATAATGGAACAAACTTCGTGGGTGCTAGGAGAGAGCTGTTAAAGTCTTTGGGAGCGGATAGCGTAAGGAATGAAATCGGTGAGCGGGGTGTCAGATGGGAGTTCAATCCTCCAAAGGCATCTCACTTTGGAGGAGTCTGGGAGAGGATTATAAGAATCGTTAGACGTGTGTTGGAGGCATTCATGGAAGGGAAGACTTTCTCTGACGACAGCCTTTCTACTGTATTTTGCGAGGCGGAAGCAGTGATTAACAGCAGACCACTTACGATAGTAGGTAATGATCCTACTGTGGAAGCTTTAACACCTCAGAGATTGCTAAACCTGGGAACCAGCATGGACTATCACGGAGAAATACCTGATCAAAACCCTACCTTGGTGAAGAAGTGGCATCAAGTACAAGCGCTGGCTCAGCAATTCTGGCATCGTTGGTGTCGCGAGTATAGAAGTTCGCTTCAGGGACGCAGTAAATGGGTAGACAGGAAGCGAAACGTTGCAGAAGGGGATATAGTTATGCTAATTGATGAACTAGAATCTAGATGTCATTGGCCGTTAGGACGGGTAGTGCGAGTGAAACGCAGTGCTGATGGTTTAGTGAGGAGTGTGGTATTGTGGTCCAGGGGCAAGAAGTATGTTAGACCGGTGTCCAAATTGGTAATGATGGTTGAGGGAGAGGAGTTGCCGTAAATTGAGTGAGTTGGGGAGCCCGTATTGAACGAGCAGATGGTGTGAATGGAATTCAAAGGAGGGACTATTAAATGCATTGTGAGACAAAGATTTTAAGTATTGAAGTTAATTTGTCGATGTTCATTTGTTTTATTGTTTTAGGTTCTTTCAGTCGCTGACGTGTCATTCTCTTCACATTAGTATTTGTTTCGTCGTGCTAAGAATAAGATGCGTGCCGGTCTACTGCGCATACACACATTTGTGTATGTGCAGTGGAACCGGCATTTTTAGTTGGTTACTTTTCTACAGGTTCATTATTTGATTAGATAGTTAATGATTTGGTAATCCCGAACCCTGTGAGTTAGTCTGTGGTTGATATGCAGTTTTGTATCAGAGCCTGAAAACGATAATCTCTTTAGTTCGGATTCAGTTGTGGAAGGAATATTTGAGATCGGAGTAAAATATTAGTCAGGTGAGATAATAGTATAAAAGTTTAATCTGAATGGTATTTGGGTGCCCTGATGAATTTGTTCTTTAGATATGCCAGATCTATGTTTGCCATTGTAGCATTAGTGGTAGCATTAGTTCCAGTTTTACATAAGTAAAGTGAGACTTAAGTGCGAATAGTTTTACCGAGTAGAATCTTAATCAAACCACATATTTATATTAGTAGTTTTTTATTGAGAGAATTTTAGTGTGAAGAATCTTATTGTCAATAAAGTAGTAGCTGTGCTTTTAATGTTTAACTTAGGATTGATTTTGATGTAAATTTTAAAGTATTTTTATTTTTGTACTTGCAGTACCATCAAACACTAGTGTTACCAAGATAGAAATAAATCTCGGAGGTAACTGGCGTTTTGCTCCCCCTCCCCAACTGACAATATCATTTCATCAAAGTGAAATATCATTTCATTAAAGTGAAATATCATTTCATTAAAGTGAAATATCATTTCATCAAAGTGAAATATCATTTCATCAAAGTGAAATATCATTTCATTAAAGTGAAATATCATTTCATCAAAGTGAAATATCATTTCATTAAAGTGAAATATCATTTCATTAAAGTGAAATATCATTTCATCAAAGTGAAATATCATTTCATCAAAGTGAAATATCATAACATTAAAGTGAAATATCATTTCATCAAAGTGAAATATCATTTCATCAAAGTGAAATATCATTTCATTAAAGTGAAATATCATTTCATCAAAGTGAAATATCATTTCATCAAAGTGAAATATCATTTCATCAAAGTGAAATATCATTTCATTAAAGTGAAATATCATTTCATTAAAGTGAAATATCATTTCATCAAAGTGAAATATCATTTCATCAAAGTGAAATATCATTTCATCAAAGTGAAATATCATTTCATTAAAGTGAAATATCATTTCATCAAAGTGAAATATCATTTCATTAAAGTGAAATATCATTTCATTAAAGTGAAATATCATTTCATCAAAGTGAAATATCATTTCATCAAAGTGAAATATCATTTCATTAAAGTGAAATATCATTTCATCAAAGTGAAATATCATTTCATTAAAGTGAAATATCATTTCATCAAAGTGAAATATCATTTCATCAAAGTGAAATATCATTTCATCAAAGTGAAATATCATTTCATTAAAGTGAAATATCATTTCATTAAAGTGAAATATCATTTCATCAAAGTGAAATATCATTCCATCAAAGTGAAATATCATTTCATCAAAGTGAAATATCATTTCATTAAAGTGAAATATCATTTCATTAAAGTGAAATATCATTTCATTAAAGTGAAATATCATTTCATCAAAGTGAAATATCATTTCATTAAAGTGAAATATCATTTCATTAAAGTGAAATATCATTTCATCAAAGTGAAATATCATTTCATTAAAGTGAAATATCATTTCATTAAAGTGAAATATCATTTCATTAAAGTGAAATATCATTTCATTAAAGTGAAATATCATTTCATTAAAGTGAAATATCATTTCATTAAAGTGAAATATCATTTCATCAAAGTGAAATATCATTTCATTAAAGTGAAATATCATTTCATCAAAGTGAAATATCATTTCATCAAAGTGAAATATCATTTCATTAAAGTGAAATATCATTTCATCAAAGTGAAATATCATTTCATTAAAGTGAAATATCATTTCATCAAAGTGAAATATCATTTCATTAAAGTGAAATATCATTTCATCAAAGTGAAATATCATTTCATCAAAGTGAAATATCATTTCAATAAAGTGAAATATCATTTCATCAAAGTGAAATATCATTTCATCAAAGTGAAATATCATTTCATCAAAGTGAAATATCATTTCATTAAAGTGAAATATCATTTCATCAAAGTGAAATATCATTTCATCAAAGTGAAATATCATTTCATGAAAGTGAAATATCATTTCATCAAAGTGAAATATCATTTCATCAAAGTGAAATATCATTTCATTAAAGTGAAATATCATTTCATCAAAGTGAAATATCATTTCATCAAAGTGAAATATCATTTCATTAAAGTGAAATATCATTTCATTAAAGTGAAATATCATTTCATCAAAGTGAAATATCATTTCATCAAAGTGAAATATCATTTCATTAAAGTGAAATATCATTTCATCAAAGTGAAATATCATTTCATCAAAGTGAAATATCATTTCATTAAAGTGAAATATCATTTCATCAAAGTGAAATATCATTTCATCAAAGTGAAATATCATTTCATCAAAGTGAAATATCATTTCATTAAAGTGAAATATCATTTCATCAAAGTGAAATATCATTTCATTAAAGTGAAATATCATTTCATTAAAGTGAAATATCATTTCATCAAAGTGAAATATCATTTCATTAAAGTGAAATATCATTTCATTAAAGTGAAATATCATTTCATCAAAGTGAAATATCATTTCATCAAAGTGAAATATCATTTCATTAAAGTGAAATATCATTTCATCAAAGTGAAATATCATTTCATCAAAGTGAAATATCATTTCATTAAAGTGAAATATCATTTCATCAAAGTGAAATATCATTTCATTAAAGTGAAATATCATTTCATTAAAGTGAAATATCATTTCATCAAAGTGAAATATCATTTCATCAAAGTGAAATATCATTTCATCAAAGTGAAATATCATTTCATTAAAGTGAAATATCATTTCATTAAAGTGAAATATCATTTCATCAAAGTGAAATATCATTTCATCAAAGTGAAATATCATTTCATTAAAGTGAAATATCATTTCATCAAAGTGAAATATCATTTCATCAGAGTGAAATATCATTTCATCAAAGTGAAATATCATTTCATTAGAGTGAAATATCATTTCATCAAAGTGAAATATCATTTCATCAAAGTGAAATATCATTTCATTAAAGTGAAATATCATTTCATTAAAGTGAAATATCATTTCATTAAAGTGAAATATCATTTCATCAAAGTGAAATATCATTTCATCAAAGTGAAATATCATTTCATCAAAGTGAAATATCATTTCATTAAAGTGAAATATCATTTCATCAAAGTGAAATATCATTTCATTAAAGTGAAATATCATTTCATTAAAGTGAAATATCATTTCATCAAAGTGAAATATCATTTCATTAAAGTGAAATATCATTTCATTAAAGTGAAATATCATTTCATCAAAGTGAAATATCATTTCATCAAAGTGAAATATCATTTCATTAAAGTGAAATATCATTTCATCAAAGTGAAATATCATTTCATTAAAGTGAAATATCATTTCATTAAAGTGAAATATCATTTCATCAAAGTGAAATATCATTTCATCAAAGTGAAATATCATTTCATTAAAGTGAAATATCATTTCATCAAAGTGAAATATCATTTCATCAAAGTGAAATATCATTTCATCAAAGTGAAATATCATTTCATCAAAGTGAAATATCATTTCATTAAAGTGAAATATCATTTCATCAAAGTGAAATATCATTTCATCAAAGTGAAATATCATTTCATTAAAGTGAAATATCATTTCATTAAAGTGAAATATCATTTCATCAAAGTGAAATATCATTTCATCAAAGTGAAATATCATTTCATTAAAGTGAAATATCATTTCATCAAAGTGAAATATCATTTCATCAAAGTGAAATATCATTTCATCAAAGTGAAATATCATTTCATTAAAGTGAAATATCATTTCATTAAAGTGAAATATCATTTCATCAAAGTGAAATATCATTTCATTAAAGTGAAATATCATTCCATCAAAGTGAAATATCATTTCATCAAAGTGAAATATCATTTCATTAAAGTGAAATATCATTTCATTAAAGTGAAATATCATTTCATTAAAGTGAAATATCATTTCATTAAAGTGAAATATCATTTCATTAAAGTGAAATATCATTTCATCAAAGTGAAATATCATTTCATTAAAGTGAAATATCATTTCATTAAAGTGAAATATCATTTCATCAAAGTGAAATATCATTTCATCAAAGTGAAATATCATTTCATTAAAGTGAAATATCATTTCATCAAAGTGAAATATCATTTCATTAAAGTGAAATATCATTTCATCAAAGTGAAATATCATTTCATCAAAGTGAAATATCATTTCATCAAAGTGAAATATCATTTCATTAAAGTGAAATATCATTTCATCAAAGTGAAATATCATTTCATCAAAGTGAAATATCATTTCATCAAAGTGAAATATCATTTCATTAAAGTGAAATATCATTTCATTAAAGTGAAATATCATTTCATCAAAGTGAAATATCATTTCATTAAAGTGAAATATCATTTCATTAAAGTGAAATATCATTTCATCAAAGTGAAATATCATTTCATCAAAGTGAAATATCATTTCATTAAAGTGAAATATCATTTCATCAAAGTGAAATAATATCATTTCATTAAAGTGAAATATCATTTCATCAAAGTGAAATATCATTTCATTAAAGTGAAATATCATTTCATCAAAGTGAAATATCATTTCATCAAAGTGAATATATCATTTCATCAAAGTGAAATATCATTTCATTAAAGTGAAATATCATTTCAGTAAAGTGAAATATCATTTCATCAAAGTGAAATATCATTTCATCAAAGTGAAATATCATTTCATCAAAGTGAAATATCATTTCATTAAAGTGAAATATCATTTCATCAAAGTGAAATATCATTTCATTAAAGTGAAATATCATTAGATTCATTCAAAGTGAAATATCATTTCATCAAAGTGAAATATCATTTCATTAAAGTGAAATTCATCATATCTTCATCAAAGTGAAATATCATTTCATTAAAGTGAAATATCATTTCATCAAAGTGAAATATCATTTCATCAAAGTGAAATATCATTTCATCAAAGTGAAATATCATTTCATTAAAGTGAAATATCATTTCATCAAAGTGAAATATCATTTCATCAAAGTGAAATATCATTTCATCAAAGTGAAATATCATTTCATTAAAGTGAAATATCATTTCATTAAAGTGAAATATCATTTCATCAAAGTGAAATATCATTTCATCAAAGTGAAATATCATTTCATCAAAGTGAAATATCATTTCATCAAAGTGAAATATCATTTCATTAAAGTGAAATATCATTTCATCAAAGTGAAATATCATTTCATCAAAGTGAAATATCATTTCATTAAAGTGAAATATCATTTCATCAAAGTGAAATATCATTTCATTAAAGTGAAATATCATTTCATTAAAGTGAAATATCATTTCATCAAAGTGAAATATCATTTCATCAAAGTGAAATATCATAACATTAAAGTGAAATATCATTTCATCAAAGTGAAATATCATTTCATCAAAGTGAAATATCATTTCATCAAAGTGAAATATCATTTCATTAAAGTGAAATATCATTTCATTAAAGTGAAATATCATTTCATCAAAGTGAAATATCATTTCATCAAAGTGAAATATCATTTCATTAAAGTGAAATATCATTTCATCAAAGTGAAATATCATTTCATCAAAGTGAAATCATATCAAGAATTTCATTAAAGTGAAATATCATTTCATCAAAGTGAAATATCATTTCATTAAAGTGAAATATCATTTCATTAAAGTGAAATATCATTTCATCAAAGTGAAATATCATTTCATTAAAGTGAAATATCATTTCATTAAAGTGAAATATCATTTCATCAAAGTGAAATATCATTTCATCAAAGTGAAATATCATTTCATTGAAGTGAAATATCATTTCATCAAAGTGAAATATCATTTCATTAAAGTGAAATATCATTTCATTAAAGTGAAATATCATTTCATCAAAGTGAAATATCATTTCATCAAAGTGAAATATCATTTCATTAAAGTGAAATATCATTTCATCAAAGTGAAATATCATTTCATCAAAGTGAAATATCATTTCATCAAAGTGAAATATCATTTCATCAAAGTGAAATATCATTTCATTAAAGTGAAATATCATTTCATCAAAGTGAAATATCATTTCATCAAAGTGAAATATCATTTCATTAAAGTGAAATATCATTTCATTAAAGTGAAATATCATTTCATCAAAGTGAAATATCATTTCATCAAAGTGAAATATCATTTCATTAAAGTGAAATATCATTTCATCAAAGTGAAATATCATTTCATCAAAGTGAAATATCATTTCATCAAAGTGAAATATCATTTCATTAAAGTGAAATATCATTTCATTAAAGTGAAATATCATTTCATCAAAGTGAAATATCATTTCATTAAAGTGAAATATCATTCCATCAAAGTGAAATATCATTTCATCAAAGTGAAATATCATTTCATTAAAGTGAAATATCATTTCATTAAAGTGAAATATCATTTCATTAAAGTGAAATATCATTTCATTAAAGTGAAATATCATTTCATTAAAGTGAAATATCATTTCATCAAAGTGAAATATCATTTCATTAAAGTGAAATATCATTTCATTAAAGTGAAATATCATTTCATCAAAGTGAAATATCATTTCATCAAAGTGAAATATCATTTCATTAAAGTGAAATATCATTTCATTAAAGTGAAATATCATTTCATCAAAGTGAAATATCATTTCATTAAAGTGAAATATCATTTCATCAAAGTGAAATATCATTTCATCAAAGTGAAATATCATTTCATCAAAGTGAAATATCATTTCATTAAAGTGAAATATCATTTCATCAAAGTGAAATATCATTTCATCAAAGTGAAATATCATTTCATCAAAGTGAAATATCATTTCATTAAAGTGAAATATCATTTCATTAAAGTGAAATATCATTTCATCAAAGTGAAATATCATTTCATTAAAGTGAAATATCATTTCATTAAAGTGAAATATCATTTCATCAAAGTGAAATATCATTTCATCAAAGTGAAATATCATTTCATTAAAGTGAAATATCATTTCATCAAAGTGAAATATCATTTCATTAAAGTGAAATATCATTTCATCAAAGTGAAATATCATTTCATCAAAGTGAAATATCATTTCATCAAAGTGAAATATCATTTCATTAAAGTGAAATATCATTTCATTAAAGTGAAATATCATTTCATCAAAGTGAAATATCATTTCATCAAAGTGAAATATCATTTCATCAAAGTGAAATATCATTTCATTAAAGTGAAATATCATTTCATCAAAGTGAAATATCATTTCATTAAAGTGAAATATCATTTCATTAAAGTGAAATATCATTTCATCAAAGTGAAATATCATTTCATCAAAGTGAAATATCATTTCATTAAAGTGAAATATCATTTCATCAAAGTGAAATATCATTTCATCAAAGTGAAATATCATTTCATCAAAGTGAAATATCATTTCATCAAAGTGAAATATCATTTCATTAAAGTGAAATATCATTTCATCAAAGTGAAATATCATTTCATCAAAGTGAAATATCATTTCATCAAAGTGAAATATCATTTCATTAAAGTGAAATATCATTTCATCAAAGTGAAATATCATTTCATCAAAGTGAAATATCATTTCATCAAAGTGAAATATCATTTCATTAAAGTGAAATATCATTTCATTAAAGTGAAATATCATTTCATCAAAGTGAAATATCATTTCATCAAAGTGAAATATCATTTCATCAAAGTGAAATATCATTTCATCAAAGTGAAATATCATTTCATTAAAGTGAAATATCATTTCATCAAAGTGAAATATCATTTCATTAAAGTGAAATATCATTTCATTAAAGTGAAATATCATTTCATCAAAGTGAAATATCATTTCATTAAAGTGAAATATCATTTCATTAAAGTGAAATATCATTTCATCAAAGTGAAATATCATTTCATCAAAGTGAAATATCATAACATTAAAGTGAAATATCATTTCATCAAAGTGAAATATCATTTCATCAAAGTGAAATATCATTTCATTAAAGTGAAATATCATTTCATCAAAGTGAAATATCATTTCATCAAAGTGAAATATCATTTCATCAAAGTGAAATATCATTTCATCAAAGTGAAATATCATTTCATTAAAGTGAAATATCATTTCATTAAAGTGAAATATCATTTCATCAAAGTGAAATATCATTTCATCAAAGTGAAATATCATTTCATCAAAGTGAAATATCATTTCATTAAAGTGAAATATCATTTCATCAAAGTGAAATATCATTTCATTAAAGTGAAATATCATTTCATTAAAGTGAAATATCATTTCATCAAAGTGAAATATCATTTCATCAAAGTGAAATATCATTTCATTAAAGTGAAATATCATTTCATCAAAGTGAAATATCATTTCATCAAAGTGAAATATCATTTCATCAAAGTGAAATATCATTTCATCAAAGTGAAATATCATTTCATTAAAGTGAAATATCATTTCATCAAAGTGAAATATCATTTCATCAAAGTGAAATATCATTTCATTAAAGTGAAATATCATTTCATTAAAGTGAAATATCATTTCATCAAAGTGAAATATCATTTCATCAAAGTGAAATATCATTTCATTAAAGTGAAATATCATTTCATTAAAGTGAAATATCATTTCATCAAAGTGAAATATCATTTCATTAAAGTGAAATATCATTCCATCAAAGTGAAATATCATTTCATCAAAGTGAAATATCATTTCATTAAAGTGAAATATCATTTCATTAAAGTGAAATATCATTTCATTAAAGTGAAATATCATTTCATTAAAGTGAAATATCATTTCATTAAAGTGAAATATCATTTCATCAAAGTGAAATATCATTTCATTAAAGTGAAATATCATTTCATTAAAGTGAAATATCATATCATCAAAGTGAAATATCATTTCATCAAAGTGAAATATCATTTCATTAAAGTGAAATATCATTTCATTAAAGTGAAATATCATTTCATTAAAGTGAAATATCATTTCATCAAAGTGAAATATCATTTCATCAAAGTGAAATATCATTTCATTAAAGTGAAATATCATTTCATCAAAGTGAAATATCATTTCATCAAAGTGAAATATCATTTCATCAAAGTGAAATATCATTTCATCAAAGTGAAATATCATTTCATTAAAGTGAAATATCATTTCATTAAAGTGAAATATCATTTCATCAAAGTGAAATATCATTTCATTAAAGTGAAATATCATTCCATCAAAGTGAAATATCATTTCATCAAAGTGAAATATCATTTCATTAAAGTGAAATATCATTTCATTAAAGTGAAATATCATTTCATTAAAGTGAAATATCATTTCATTAAAGTGAAATATCATTTCATTAAAGTGAAATATCATTTCATCAAAGTGAAATATCATTTCATTAAAGTGAAATATCATATCATCAAAGTGAAATATCATTTCATCAAAGTGAAATATCATTTCATTAAAGTGAAATATCATTTCATTAAAGTGAAATATCATTTCATTAAAGTGAAATATCATTTCATTAAAGTGAAATATCATTTCATTAAAGTGAAATATCATTTCATCAAAGTGAAATATCATTTCATCAAAGTGAAATATTATTTCATTAAAGTGAAATATCATTTCATCAAAGTGAAATATCATTTCATCAAAGTGAAATATCATTTCATTAAAGTGAAATATCATTTCATCAAAGTGAAATATCATTTCATCTAAGTGAAATATCATTTCATCAAAGTGAAATATCATTTCATTAAAGTGAAATATCATTTCATTAAAGTGAAATATCATTTCATCAAAGTGAAATATCATTTCATTAAAGTGAAATATCATTTCATCAAAGTGAAATATCATTTCATTAAAGTGAAATATCATTTCATCAAAGTGAAATATCATTTCATTAAAGTGAAATATCATTTCATTAAAGTGAAATATCATTTCATCAAAGTGAAATATCATTTCATTAAAGTGAAATATCATTTCATCAAAGTGAAATATCATTTCATCAAAGTGAAATATCATTTCATCAAAGTGAAATATCATTTCATCAAAGTGAAATATCATTTCATTAAAGTGAAATATCATTTCATCAAAGTGAAATATCATTTCATCAAAGTGAAATATCATTTCATCAAAGTGAAATATCATTTCATTAAAGTGAAATATCATTTCATCAAAGTGAAATATCATTTCATCAAAGTGAAATATCATTTCATTAAAGTGAAATATCATTTCATTAAAGTGAAATATCATTTCATCAAAGTGAAATATCATTTCATCAAAGTGAAATATCATTTCATCAAAGTGAAATATCATTTCATCAAAGTGAAATATCATTTCATTAAAGTGAAATATCATTTCATCAAAGTGAAATATCATTTCATTAAAGTGAAATATCATTTCATTAAAGTGAAATATCATTTCATCAAAGTGAAATATCATTTCATTAAAGTGAAATATCATTTCATTAAAGTGAAATATCATTTCATCAAAGTGAAATATCATTTCATCAAAGTGAAATATCATTTCATTAAAGTGAAATATCATTTCATCAAAGTGAAATATCATTTCATCAAAGTGAAATATCATTTCATCAAAGTGAAATATCATTTCATTAAAGTGAAATATCATTTCATTAAAGTGAAATATCATTTCATCAAAGTGAAATATCATTTCATCAAAGTGAAATATCATTTCATCAAAGTGAAATATCATTTCATTAAAGTGAAATATCATTTCATCAAAGTGAAATATCATTTCATTAAAGTGAAATATCATTTCATTAAAGTGAAATATCATTTCATCAAAGTGAAATATCATTTCATCAAAGTGAAATATCATTTCATTAAAGTGAAATATCATTTCATCAAAGTGAAATATCATTTCATCAAAGTGAAATATCATTTCATCAAAGTGAAATATCATTTCATCAAAGTTAATTATCATTTCATTAAAGTGAAATATCATTTCATCAAAGTGAAATATCATTTCATCAAAGTGAAATATCATTTCATTAAAGTGAAATATCATTTCATTAAAGTGAAATATCATTTCATCAAAGTGAAATATCATTTCATCAAAGTGAAATATCATTTCATTAAAGTGAAATATCATTTCATCAAAGTGAAATATCATTTCATCAAAGTGAAATATCATTTCATCAAAGTGAAATATCATTTCATCAAAGTGAAATATCATTTCATTAAAGTGAAATATCATTTCATTAAAGTGAAATATCATTTCATCAAAGTGAAATATCATTTCATTAAAGTGAAATATCATTCCATCAAAGTGAAATATCATTTCATCAAAGTGAAATATCATTTCATTAAAGTGAAATATCATTTCATTAAAGTGAAATATCATTTCATTAAAGTGAAATATCATTTCATTAAAGTGAAATATCATTTCATTAAAGTGAAATATCATTTCATCAAAGTGAAATATCATTTCATTAAAGTGAAATATCATTTCATAAAGTGAAATATCATTTCATCAAAGTGAAATATCATTTCATCAAAGTGAAATATCATTTCATTAAAGTGAAATATCATTTCATTAAAGTGAAATATCATTTCATCAAAGTGAAATATCATTTCATTAAAGTGAAATATCATTTCATCAAAGTGAAATATCATTTCATCAAAGTGAAATATCATTTCATTAAAGTGAAATATCATTTCATCAAAGTGAAATATCATTTCATCAAAGTGAAATATCATTTCATCAAAGTGAAATATCATTTCATCAAAGTGAAATATCATTTCATTAAAGTGAAATATCATTTCATTAAAGTGAAATATCATTTCATCAAAGTGAAATATCATTTCATCAAAGTGAAATATCATTTCATTAAAGTGAAATATCATTTCATTAAAGTGAAATATCATTTCATCAAAGTGAAATATCATTTCATCAAAGTGAAATATCATTTCATTAAAGTGAAATATCATTTCATCAAAGTGAAATATCATTTCATCAAAGTGAAATATCATTTCATTAAAGTGAAATATCATTTCATCAAAGTGAAATATCATTTCATCAAAGTGAAATATCATTTCATCAAAGTGAAATATCATTTCATTAAAGTGAAATATCATTTCATTAAAGTGAAATATCATTTCATCAAAGTGAAATATCATTTCATCAAAGTGAAATATCATTTCATTAAAGTGAAATATCATTTCATTAAAGTGAAATATCATTTCATCAAAGTGAAATATCATTTCATCAAAGTGAAATATCATTTCATTAAAGTGAAATATCATTTCATCAAAGTGAAATATCATTTCATCAAAGTGAAATATCATTTCATCAAAGTGAAATATCATTTCATCAAAGTGAAATATCATTTCATTAAAGTGAAATATCATTCATCAAGTGAATATCATTTCATCAAAGTGAAATATCATTTCATTAAAGTGAAATATCATTTCATTAAAGTGAAATATCATTTCATCAAAGTGAAATATCATTTCATCAAAGTGAAATATCATTTCATTAAAGTGAAATATCATTTCATCAAAGTGAAATATCATTTCATCAAAGTGAAATATCATTTCATCAAAGTGAAATATCATTTCATTAAAGTGAAATATCATTATCATTCAAAGTGAAATATCATTTCATTAAAGTGAAATATCATTTCATCAAAGTGAAATATCATTTCATTAAAGTGAAATATCATTCATTAAAGTGAAATATCATTTCATCAAAGTGAAATATCATTTCATCAAAGTGAAATATCATTTCATCAAAGTGAATCATTAATATCATTTCATCAAAGTGAAATATCATTTCATCAAAGTGAAATATCATTTCATCAAAGTGAAATATCATTTCATCAAAGTGAAATATCATTTCATCAAAGTGAAATATCATTTCATCAAAGTGAAATATCATTTCATTAAAGTGAAATATCATTTCATCAAAGTGAAATATCATTTCATCAAAGTGAAATATCATTTCATCAAAGTGAAATATCATTTCATTAAAGTGAAATATCATTTCATCAAAGTGAAATATCATTTCATTAAAGTGAAATATCATTTCATTAAAGTGAAATATCATTTCATCAAAGTGAAATATCATTTCATCAAAGTGAAATATCATTTCATTAAAGTGAAATATCATTTCATCAAGTGAAATATCATTTCATCAAAGTGAAATATCATTTCATCAAAGTGAAATATCATTTCATTAAAGTGAAATATCATTTCATCAAAGTGAAATATCATTTCATCAAAGTGAAATATCATTTCATTAAAGTGAAATATCATTTCATTAAAGTGAAATATCATTTCATCAAAGTGAAATATCATTTCATCAAAGTGAAATATCATTTCATTAAAGTGAAATATCATTTCATCAAAGTGAAATATCATTTCATCAAAGTGAAATATCATTTCATCAAAGTGAAATATCATTTCATTAAAGTGAAATATCATTTCATCAAAGTGAAATATCATTTCATTAAAGTGAAATATCATTTCATTAAAGTGAAATATCATTTCATCAAAGTGAAATATCATTTCATTAAAGTGAAATATCATTTCATTAAAGTGAAATATCATTTCATCAAAGTGAAATATCATTTCATCAAAGTGAAATATCATTTCATTAAAGTGAAATATCATTTCATCAAAGTGAAATATCATTTCATAAAGTGAATATCATTTCATTAAAGTGAAATATCATTTCATCAAAGTGAAATATCATTTCATCAAGTGAAATATCATTTCATTAAGTGAAATATCCATTTCATCAAAGTGAAATATCATTTCATCAAAGTGAAATATCATTTCATCAAAGTCGAAATATCATTTCATCAAAGTGAAATATCATTTCATTAAAGTGAAATATCATTTCATCAAAGTGAAATATCATTTCATCAAAGTGAAATATCATTTCATTAAAGTGAAATATCATTTCATTAAAGTGAAATATCATTTCATCAAAGTGAAATATCATTTCATCAAAGTGAAATATCATTTCATTAAAGTGAAATATCATTTCATCAAAGTGAAATATCATTTCATCAAAGTGAAATATCATTTCATCAAAGTGAAATATCATTTCATTAAAGTGAAATATCATTTCATTAAAGTGAAATATCATTTCATCAAAGTGAAATATCATTTCATTAAAGTGAAATATCATTTCATTAAAAGTGAAATATCATTTCATTAAAGTGAAATATCATTTCATTAAAGTGAATCATTCATTAAGTGAAATATCATTTCATCAAAGTGAAATATCATTTCATTAAGTGAATCATTCATCAAAGTGAAATATCATTTCATCAAAGTGAAATATCATTTCATCAAAGTGAAATATCATTTCATTAAAGTGAAATATCATTTCATCAAAGTGAAATATCATTTCATCAAAGTGAAATATCATTTCATTAAAGTGAAATATCATTTCATCAAAGTGAAATATCATTTCATTAAAGTGAAATATCATCAAGTGAATATCATTCAAAGTGAAATATCATTTCATTAAAGTGAAATATCATTTCATCAAAGTGAAATATCATTCATCAAAGTGAAATATCATTTCATCAAAGTGAAATATCATTTCATTAAAGTGAAATATCATTTCATTAAAGTGAAATATCATTTCATTAAAGTGAAATATCATTTCATTAAAGTGAAATATCATTTCATCAAAGTGAAATATCATCAAGTGAATATCATTTCATTAAAGTGAAATATCATTTCATCAAAGTGAAATATCATTTCATCAAAGTGAAATATCATTTCATTAAAGTGAAATATCATTTCATCAAAGTGAAATATCATTTCATCAAAGTGAAATATCATTTCATCAAAGTGAAACATCATTTCATTAAAGTGAAATATCATTTCATTAAAGTGAAATATCATTTCATCAAAGTGAAATATCATTTCATCAAAGTGAAATATCATTTCATCAAAGTGAAATATCATTTCATTAAAGTGAAATATCATTTCATCAAAGTGAAATATCATTTCATTAAAGTGAAATATCATTTCATTAAAGTGAAATATCATTTCATCAAAGTGAAATATCATTTCATCAAAGTGAAATATCATTTCATTAAAGTGAAATATCATTTCATCAAAGTGAAATATCATTTCATCAAAGTGAAATATCATTTCATCAAAGTGAAATATCATTTCATCAAAGTGAAATATCATTTCATTAAAGTGAAATATCATTTCATCAAAGTGAAATATCATTTCATCAAAGTGAAATATCATTTCATTAAAGTGAAATATCATTTCATTAAAGTGAAATATCATTTCATCAAAGTGAAATATCATTTCATCAAAGTGAAATATCATTTCATTAAAGTGAAATATCATTTCATCAAAGTGAAATATCATTTCATCAAAGTGAAATATCATTTCATCAAAGTGAAATATCATTTCATTAAAGTGAAATATCATTTCATTAAAGTGAAATATCATTTCATCAAAGTGAATTATCATTTCATCAAAGTGAAATATCATTTTCATTAAAGTGAAA